>JAPYZE010003581.1:0-16467 GCA_030522805.1 Leptomastidea abnormis | reverse complement strand
CCCATATATATATATATATATATATATATATATATATATATATATATATATATATAAATGCTACCGTAGATAATTAACATACATAAAAATATTCATTTCATAACGTACCTATATATATATCCCAAGTTGTCCAACTAAAACGCACATAAATAGGAACAATGGACAACAAATAGCTCAACCGTTAGCATTTCAAGGAATATTACACGGCCCTTCAGGCGACTCTATTTCACAGAGTTCACGATGAGATTCTATGGGAAAATACGCGTTGGCGAAAGTGTCCTACTTTTCGTGAACTGTATGTACACTATCGTCCCTATCACTGCTACATACACACGTATGACGTTGTACATAGGTCAGAAAATGAAATTGGATTAGGTATACGAGTATATATGCTTAAGGCTGAGAAATATCGACGCAATCGTAAGTGTACCTATATAGGTATGTCATTGTTTTTTTTTTGCTTTAAAAGCTTGTGTAAGGATTATGATATGTTTTGGAGTATTTAAAATGGTGACATGTATTTTAAAGAGACTTTGTATGTATGGGATTAATGTGCTCTCATGAATTTATGATTTTTTGTTTGAATTATGAGTGCTGCTAAATTTTAGTCGTATTGAATTAGTATAAGGGATTAGTGTATTAGTTTAATTTCAGTGTTCTGATTTCGATTATACGAGGAATATATGTTTCTTGTAATTTTGATAATTTTTCTTTTATGTAAACTGAAATTAATTGTTGTATATAATAATATTTTTTAAATTTTGATTTTTATCTTTTTGATGATTATTACGAAAAATGATTATACTTATAAATTTTTGATAAAAAGAAAAAGATTAGATTTATAAAATAACATGAAAAATATAAGGTAATTCAGATACGGCGTCAACATTTGTGTACTAACAAAAATAAAAGTATAATTAAATTGAAAAAAAAAATTTTTTTTTCATTTATAATATAATTCTAAAAATATCATGTACACATTTATATCCAAAGGCGTTCAAGTCACGTGCATCCGACACCAAATACCTGATGCTCCGTAAAAGTCTTCAATCAGCAAAAAATGAAAAAAAAAAGGAAAAAAAAGAATTTCATCAGCAACGTGTCGTCGACAACATTATATTTAATGATCCAGCTAATGACAATGCAAGCCCCGGAGAGACAGAGAAAAAGAGTAGTTCTCCATCCACTCACGCATATAATATACGTCCACTCCCTGTATATCACGCAAAAAAAAAACGATTTGGCAGGTTGATACACTTGAATGACCAGTGTAGGCATGTATATATAGGTAGGTATACATTCGAAAGCTGAATGAACAAGTTTCGGAAGCTTGCGCTTCCATCAATACAACTTTCCGTGTGTCCAACTCACATTAATTCTTCCAGGCCTCGAAAATAATAAATCGTTATAATATGCGCGCAAAGCAAAGCTATATACATATACGAGTATAAGAAGCAGCGGCTTCTTTAACGGTGATCCTTTTTCCCCTGCAAGAAAGCGACACTCCACCTCCTCATCTTCAACTTTTTTTTTGTCATTCAAGACCGGCTCGTCTCCTCGAAATCTCCGCGATCGCTCACTACACCCTGTGCACGCGCGCACGTGTCATTACTTATTCCACAGGCGTTGCAACTTGTGTGTGTGTGTGTATAGGTAGAAGAGACAACGTCGTTATATTCTCTCTCTCTTTAGTCTTTGAGAGAGCTACATACTGCACCCGAAAATTCCAGACGGCACAGTTAAAGAAAAAGAGAGAGAGAGAGAGAGAGAGAGAGAGAGAGAGAGAGATTTATACACATACACAGATATACACAAGTATTGCTGTTGCTGCTACTGCGAAAGTTTCATTCGGCATACCGGATATGTCGAATGTGTATGAAAAAAAAAAAAAAAGAAGAAGAAATAAAAAATGTATACATGTACGGCTGTTGATGCTTTATTGAGTACCACATTTTTTTGTTGTCTTAATGGCTTCTTTTCGTTTGGTATTTACTTAGATATTGTATTGGAAAATAATGGAAAGTTGAGAGAATGAGATTTTTCGAAAGAGAAAATTATGACTAATGTAAAATCAAATGATTTTTTTAATGATGCTATTGTGATTATTATTATTAGGGGTGTGATCGAGTACTCGATATTTTGAGCTATTCGGTAAAAAAACTTGACTTGAAAATTCAAGCCGATCTGAGCCAAGTACTCGATTTTTTTTAAGTTCTGCTCGAAAGATTCGAATACTTGTCAAGACAAGTACTCAAAAAATTGAGTACTCAAACTCGCTAAAAAAAATTTGGTTCAGCTCGAACTCGAAAATTCGACTACTCTCACACTCATAATTATCATCAATGAATAAAAAAATTAATAAAAAAAATTATCGATCTTTGAATACAACAGATTTTTACAAATATTCTAAACAAAAATGAAATAGGAAACATAAACAAGGAACGCAATCATAATGAGCGAAAAAACATATATGAACAAATAAAATCAGTTAAAAAGTTTGAAATACATAAAACAATAAACATGACGCAGCACATACACATAAACAAGTTCCACGAACAATTGACATCCGCTGAAAACAGTGTGTAATGCAGTACAAATAAATGCTGCTCGTAAAATACATTGTCTTACAGCTATATACCTTTACATTATATATGAAACAAACTTTGTCATCGGCCACAAACTGAGGTCGCATATTTATCGGTCTGTATGTATGTACAGGACAAAACGAAAGATCCACTCTTACTTGCAATTTAATTTTTACGATTATTTCGCAAAGAGAGAGAGAGAGAGAGAGAGAGAGAAAGAGAAAGAAGGATCAGCACGTCTTATATACACATACTCAGGACAGGAAGCGGCTCGTTTCAGATGAGTCTTTTTGAATTAGCAAATTGACTGCTGCGATGACGCGATGACGGCTTATATTATTATTATTATTATGCTGGCTTGATTATATTCGCTCAATGAATGTGCGTGGACGCTCGAGAATTTAGTTTGTAGCTATCTGTTTAAATGACACTCTTGAAGAGGGTAATGGTCTTTTTGGAGTAGAGATGATTAGCAAGTTAATGTTGAGAGAATTATAACTTATTTATTTTATTTTTATTTTTAAGATGTTTTGGTATACCTTTTATTGTGGTGGGATGATCTAAAGAAATGGCATGTAAACTTTGGCTTACCTAAAACAGAAATTAAAAATTTTGATTGTTAATATTTGTGTTCGATAAAATATTATGAAAATTTTTTTAGGTTTTTATCGAAAGTATGAATTTTGTTTATAAAATAATGTTAAGACACAAGTAAAAATTTTATTATAATGTTAGAAAGTAAAATTTATGTACAAAAAAAAGACAGGATTTCTATTTTTGACTCTTCATAAAAAAAATTTTTTGTTTTTTTTTTTAAAAACAAATGGTCTTCTTTTTAGAATTTAACAAAGTTTCTAAATTGAGTGAGCAAAAAAAATTGGAAAAAAAATTATATCAAATTTAGATTATTTCCAAATTTAACTGGTTTAAAATAGATATTTTCGTAACAAGGGCGTAAAATACGTCTTTTTCGCACGAATAGTGATCACCACACACAAGTCGTCGGCGAACCCAAACACGAGTGTGTGGGGATCACATGAGAGCGATAAAAGACGTACGCCCTAGTTGCAAACAATATTTTTTGTAATGACTGCGGAAAATTCAATTCAATGATAAAATACATTCACAAAAAAATATTAGTACAAATTTCAAATGTTTTTCTTTTATTTCTCACAATCGGTGCCGAAAAGTCTTTTTAGCACTGAAAACCAGTGCGGAAAAGTTTTTTTGGCACGCAGTGCAAAAAAGTAGTATTTTACACACCCAAAACGGTGCGTAAAATTGAATTTTACGCACGGGATTACAAAAAAAAAAAATTTTCACACTCAATCACAAATGAGTTACTTTTAACGTACGTAGAAAGTCGTTTTGACACTCTATCGAGCGTATTTTGACATTATAGAAGCTCGTGCAACAACTCAACCAAAGCTGAGCCGACCAAATCTCGAACCCACGATATGTAGATTACGAAACTGAGATTCTGTTGATCAAGCTATTCCGAACCTTTGAAAATATTACGTTTTATTGTTTCTTATGTTGATAATTCGTATTTTAGCATCAATGTCAATGTACACAAATGATTAAATTAATAAAATTTGTTAAATTAAATTAAAATAAGTATTTAATAATAAGTAGTCTTAAATTCTTGTAAGAAAAGAAAAGCTTAACAATTATAAAGTGCATAACTTTTTTTACTTTAAATTAGAGTTTTGCCAGAACAAATAAAATTCATTATATAAAATACAAAAATTATTTTATTTTCATTTTAAATACAAAAAATTATTTTTCTTTGTACGTAAGTCTTATCTGCACAATAATATTCGCACTATTTTAAATATATTCCTTATATTTATAAAACGTTCGAAAAAGAAAAAAATAAATGTTATCTATTAAATTTGATTATAACAAAGATAAAAGATTATTACAATTGTAATCCAACGTAATACTACATTACTTTTAACGATTACTCATAATTATCCCACTCATTTCCAATACCAATCACTTCAAATCAATCTTCATTTCATTAAGATAAATATAAAAACTTTTCTCTCTATCTCTCTTTAATTCGCTAAAATCTTATATGTAACAGTATTAAAAGCTAATCCCCATTCACGTATTCTCCTCTTGTATTGGTACACTTGATAAAACTCTGTAATACTGTTCTTTAGTATAAAATCCCATCCAACCATACATACAGATACATATCCTATTACATTGCAATATTTTACATTCATGCTTACCTCAATACCGATACACCAGCTTATCGTACACACAGTGTACTACACACATACATACATACATATACATGCTAAGTTAAAAATCGAGAAATCAAGCTATATGTATATTACACGATGTATACCTTGTATATGCAGCAATTGATGCGTGTATTCAAGTCTGGCTATAGCCGTGCCGCTCATTACACAACTCAATGACGCGCACAAGAAGCTCTTATGAAAAATGAGAAGACGTCGCGTCGTCAAGGGGGTCGATGGTATAGGTATACTATATACCAAAGATGATGTATGTATGGGATACAGGAGTCGGACATTCACTCGTATAAAATATGTAGTGTGAGCTACATAGGTTACTTTCACGTTGTCTCACGGGGCTAGATTGTACATTAGCCTCTTTTGAGAGAGATCTGACTATATTTCAAGCTGCTGCTGTTGTTTCTATGGACCTTTTTGACTATTGATGTGTCATTGCGTTAGTTAGCTCATCTCTGTGTATTCGAGATTTGGAGGGAAGTTTCAAGTACAATGTTCGAATGGTTTTTAAAACGATGACTTGAAATTAATGAACGTGTACATATAGCTATGAATAAGCCTTATTATACATGTTAGATTATGACTCGATGGTTTAAATTTTTGGTGTGTCCGTTAATCGAACGACTTAAGAAATTGTATATACTTATACCAGATAATATACAAGCAGCTAATGAGAATTAAACTGATGTTGTTGTAGCGGTGATCTGAAAGATTTTTATAAAACAGAGGTGGAAGAAAAAATGATCTTGTAGTTGTGAAAGTTAAGGTTTCTATTAGTTTTTTTTGTTGTTGTAATTTCTTTTTTATATTTTCTTCTAGTTAGTGCATGGAATGAAATAAATATAGGGTACGTAATTACTATCAAATTTTCAATAGAATGCAATCACGATAAAATACTTTTATTGATAGAAAATGAAAATAAATACGAAATTTTTTATTGTATTCGTAGGGAGACAGAAAAGTAGTTTAATTGTGCTGTATTTTTATTTTTACCAGTTTGTAAATTAAAATTTAATGTAAGTCCATATGTATTATTTTCATGCATTTTATGTTAAAATTAATGCCACTTTTAACAGTGTAGGCTTTAAGTACTTATATCAAGAAAAATCTATATAAAATCTTAAAAAAAATTTTTATTTAATTAATTATCATTAATTCCTGCAAAATATATTCTTCGATTTTTATACATCATACAAAAATAGTTACTGAGTAAAAAAAAGTCTAGTTCAAGAATTTAATCACACCGCGAGATATAATCCGATGTACCGAGATTTTAAACAAGCGCCCTATCTCCTCTCATGATTTATGCTTAGACGCTACATATATAACTCGAAAAGAGACCAAAGTATGACTAATATTTATTCTACGTTTTACATATACACACTCTTATACTCTAACCCAAAGTCTCATCCTCTCACACTTTAAGTTTCCTCTTCTGCTCTCCATTCCTTTTTTTTTTTTAACTCGTTGTCACTACACAACCGCGAGGCTCTTCTTCCTCTCTACTCCAAGGGCAAAAAATTAGCCACACACATGTTAGTGTGCGGTTCTCTTACGCGTAGCGTATAGATATACAAAAAAGTATACGTCTTACGCCACTTGTTTTAATAAATCTTTTTCACTCCTGCTGAATTTTTTTTTTGTCTATGGTGCATGAACATGGTCTGAATTTTTTTTTTGGTCCATGTGGTTTGAACTTGTTTTGCGAGAAAGAGAGATTCTGGTTTTCATAGGATGAATGTATGTATTTGCAATGGGAAAGTTTTAATTATGGTATAAGAGAGATGTAACGAATTTTGGTGATAATGGCGATGAGGACTGTAGAGGTGAATTTCTCAAAAGTGTAATTTATTGAGTGTGAAAATAATTCAGTTGATCAGATATTTTAATTTTTTTATAGAAATTGACATTTTAAGTATTTTAATTTTTTATTTAAATTTAATTTTTATACTTATATTTTTATGGAATTATTAAAAAATTTATTCTAATGTAATTAAATTATTTAAACTCTATTTAATAGTATATTAAGCACCTAGGGCCGTAAATGCAGCATAATTACCCGGGTGTATATTAATACCCGGGAAAACATGCTGCACTCCTCGGCCGTCAAGCAATTTTTTGCATATCTTCGTCAAAATCCGGCATATTTGATAACAATATCTGCGACGAAAGCGGCTCGTATTTGTGAGGTAACATGTACACCGCGTATGGCTAACATGCGAAAAGACGTACGTTTAGCCGGTCAAATATGAGTCACTTACAGCGCTAAATATAAATAAGACGACTTACGGCGGGGGTATAAGAAAAAATTTGTATAACGTAGACGGCTAAAAAAATTTTCTTCAAAATATGCGTAATCTTTATAGTAAATCTTGAAGGTATTTCAATAACTTGATATCAAATAAAACTATAACTACACATTTTACTATTAAAACCTCATTTGAAATTAACCATAATCACCTGAATAGGTGTGAAATCAATTCTCTTGTCTATCAACACCTTCACAGCTAGAATAACAACCATTATTATCATCATCACCATCACAATATCATTCCTTGCCAGAATGACTAACTTATACCATCTTTGACCTTAAAAAAAACCTATACTATTATATCGATGCATAGCATACCTCCCACCTCGTTACAAAAAAAAAGATCCCACCAAGAATTTTTATAAAATACTCACTTGAAAATTCCAACCCCGTACAAACCACACATTCACCCAATCCAATCTGAAATCAGCAGGCACACACGTGACTTGAAAATGAGATAAGCTCTGAGAGAGAGAGAGAGAGAGAGAGAGAGAGAGAGAGAGAAAGAGAGAGAGAGAGAGAGAGAGAGAGAGAGAGAGAAAATGATCAGAAGAAAAATCGGCGGAAGTCAAGGTGTATGCTATAGGTATGTGTGTGTGTGTGTGTCCCTTTCTCTTTGAAGGCGAAATCTTTTACCAATCCGGATTCTCAATATATATTGTCATTCGAAGTAGCGCGTGTAAAGTATATACACAGAATAAGTGTGTAATTCGATTCGCTTGGTTTTTTGCCTGACATTGTCGGTATAATGTGTATGAATGACGATGACGATGACTAGGGTATTGCTAAGGTATCTGTGATGTAAAAGCAGAGAAGAGACTATGACTCGTTAGGCCAAGTACTTTTATTTTGAAAGCTAAAAAGATGCTTTTACATAAAAAAAAGGGAGATTGATTGACAAGTTTGTTAGGCAGGAATAATTTTTGTGAATAGTTGCAGTAAGAAACTCAAGGGGTTTTTCACTCGTGAAATCGATTTTTTTTTCTAAAGAAATCGGTTGTAATCGATGGAATTCGATGAAATCGATTGACATCGATTGAAATCGGTTAAAATCGCTTTATAGAAATTTTTTTTTAACAATTTCGAGAAATGTTTGGCGATTTTACGCGATTTAGAGACGGTTGAAATCGTTTGAAATCGATTGAAATCGATTGTAATCAATTGTAATCGGTGAAATCGCTGAAATCGATTGTAATCGGTGAAATAGCTGAAATCGATGTGAATTTGATAAAATCGTTTGAGTGATTTAAAATCGCTGTAATCGATAAAAATCACTGAATATTAAAATTGATTTCAGAAGAGAAAAGCCCCTTGGAGATACTTCAAGGCTGGATACTTCCTAACTAGAATTTAAATTTCGTTTAAAACATAATTGTAGGTAAATTTTAAATCTAAATTTAGAGTTAGGGAGAACCAAATTAAAATTACGTTAGTTACGGCGTATCTTACGTTGAAGTCTCTTACTTTGGCCAAAGATTGTAAAATGACATAGTCGTTGAGACTTCCAACAATGAAATTATTCATTACCATTTTTTTACTCATGTAAGTTTTGAAATCGTGATTTTTTTAAAACTTATTTATTTTTTTTAAATTGTTTGTTATGACTACTTTTTTTCCTCGAAAGCTGCACTTATACGTCTTACAAGAGCTTGATGTGAGGTCCATACCATTGCTATATTGATAAAAATTTTTATCTGAATAAACTGTATAATCACTAAAAATTAAAGAGATCACTCAACATATTATACGTAAGCAGTTGAATAATTAAAAAATTATTTATTATATACAATATTTTCAATCAAAATAGCACAGAAACTGCATGGAACCACATTAAACTTATATTCATGAGCGAAAATCTCGGTTTTTCGTATCTCCAGATCTCGACTCTAACTTTGGAGGCGCCCTTTCCGCGAATTTCCAATTCTCTTTTTCTCTCTCGCTCGCGAAATTGTGCCCTCAGTATATATTCCTGCAGTGTGGCATGAGAGCAACACAAAATGAAAAACATGGAAGTTGAGAAGTTCGTTGCTGTCTTAGCCTGGTACTATATTCGTCGCGTCGAGGTCGAGTTGAGCTTAAAAGAATAAAGAGAAAAAAAAGGTGGATGAGTGTGTAAGAGGGAACTGAAGCAAGTGTATATAGAGGCAATATATAGAGGTTGGATGAGTTTGTTGAAGAAATAAATTTTAGAATGAATGGTTAAGTAAGGAATGCTATTTGATGAATTGATTGATTAATAATTTAAAAATATTTTTCAAGGCAAAAGGGTATGTTTATTAGGCTGAATTTAAAATATAAATTTAATTTTATTGAGAATTGCTAAAAATTGCACTAAATTAAAGATGCCAAAATTTTTTAATACAAATCTCTTTTGTTACAATTTAAAGAATTTTCGTACAAAATTTAAATTACAAAGTAAAGTCTAGTTCTTTTATCTCTAGCACGTAACTGTAACATCATAAATTTTTACGAGTGTTGTAAATATTAAAATTTTTAAAAGAAACTACAGAAAATAAATGAAACTTTTATTATTTTGAAGCATAGTAACTTTTCTATATGATTCTTTTGATATTACTTACTTACTAAGAGACTGACAGAGTTTTGGAGACTAGATTTCACCTAAACTATAAAAAAATAGTTTCTTTTTACTTAATTATAAAAAAGTGCAAAGATATTATTTGTTTAAGTAGTCATTCCATTTTGAATTGCGAGGTATAATATCTCTAATGCTATCATATTCAATAGTACTTCCTTAGTCTTTTAGTTGCTTTTATTATGCTGTAACATTTTTATTTAATTCTTTTTAGTTAAATTCTATTTCAAATATATTTCATACATAACAAGCTATCATAAAAGCCAAGTAAATTAAATTTTTAATTAAAAGATAATATAATATTAATATATTATCTTAAAGCAAAAAAAAATTACTTGAATTTGTAATATCTATTAAAATCTATAATTTAAATTTCATAGAAATCTACTTACACTTACTGTCGCAATCGCTAAAGTAATTTATTTTCCAAATTTTGATATAGTGAAATTACCATACCGTTTGATTTTCTATAGAATTTTTTCAATTATCAAATTAGAATCGTGACAAAATCTACAAATTTACTAGTATCTATAAATAACTTATCCATATGCACATTAGCCATATTTGAACTTATTGCTCCCGGTTAATATTGCTGCTACATACAGAAATCGCGTTGCGGCATATACGTCTTTGCAGCTTCCCTCTTTGCAGGCTAAGATGCGCAGTCTAAGACATAAGTTCAATGACCTATTCGACTATCACGTCGTCTTCCCCCCCCCCCCTCTCTCTCTCTCTCTCTTTCGTTTTCTTGCTGTTCTCCAATCTTCCTTCTCCTACCAAGGGTAGTATTACTTAAAATTATATTTTTTGAGTGCAGCTTACAAATTTTTGGCTTTCTTAAATTTTTGAAAATTTATATAATTAGAAAACGACAAGAAAAAGGTTCATTATTTTTTAACTTTTATCATCTTGAATTTACGTTTGTAATTTCTTTTTTATACAATTGATCAAGTAATTTAAGCCTTAAACTTTTTTAATTTTCTTCTACAACATTACGGTTGATACTAGTTATAGATGTAAATCAAAGTATACACCAAGTTGTTCACAAACTATAGAATCGAAGCGTTAACAATCACCACTCGAGCATGATAGAAAAAGAGAAAGAGAAAAAAAAAGATTATACGACCATAGTTGACGCGTTCCGATGTATACTATATATCGATCGAAATCATCCATATAGCGTGTCCAATCAGCAGCTATATATACGTATACGTACCTACACGCACCACTGACGAGGCGAAGAAAAGGAGACAAAAAAAAAAATAGAAGCTTCTCTGTTCTCTCTCTCTCTCTCTTTCTTCTTCTTCCTTGTAGCTAATCGAACGGTGATCTGGTTTCCTCTTCGATATACAGAACCTCACACGTGAGTTCGACGACCCAATGAACTTCGACGTTTAAAAGCGGTGGAGTAGATCGGTTAAGTGTATATCCTACTATACTGGTATGTAATATATATATATATATATATATATATATATATAGGTTCGCTTGTCTTGTGGCTAGAGATTGAGGAAAGCTAACTCTGATTGCTGACTAAGGTTATTTCGTTTTGGTATGGACTGATTTATTTTTTATTTTTCTTTTTAGAACGGGAATTTGACGTTTTTTGCTGATATGTAGGTACATAGGTTTTTTACCTTTATTTTTGCTTAAACCAATCGAGTTAGTTGTAGGTGGCGATTTTCTTATTTTCTTGTTGGTTGTTTGACGTAGTACAAGATTTATGTTAATTAAAATTCTGTTTTGTAGGCAATTAAGACTGTGAGAAAAGTATTGGATAAACTGTAAGGTACATTCATTTCTCTAATTGTACAAGAATTTAGCGTGATAATTAATCGTTTCAAAAATTTGATTTATTTTTGTTACAAATTATAATTGTTTTTATTTAAGCAATTATTGATGAAAATTATTAATAAGTGATTATAAATATATTAAAAAATCCAACAACCATAACTATTAAACCATAAATACTTTTCATCTTATCGTAAGCTCACAATAATATTATCAATCGTAAAATTTCTTCAAAACGATAATCATCATAAAAAAGTGCAGTTTTCCTATATAACTTTATTCTCGCATTTTCTTTTCTTCATCTCTTTATTGAACACCATAATAAATCACATCTCAAACCCCATAAGAAAATTGATCATCTTTAATTATACCCATAGCTTAATTAAAAATCATAAAGGAAAAATTAGAAAGCTTAATTCAAAAATACCATCTTTTTACTACTTTCAATAAATTAATCAAGAGTCTTAAATACATCTGAATGCATATGTTTCTCACGCGTGGGTCGGTGGGTGTATCTAACTTTATTGGACTAACTACATTTATAGGTATATATAATACATATTACTGCAGTGCAGCAATTAATCCAATATGGTACTAAAAGCGTAAGGTGAATTTATGCAAGCTTGAGATTTCAAGTCACGTGGCACGTAAAGGTATAGTATATACCTACTCGCGATATACCATGGCTGCGGTCTTATCTTGAAATCGATTATATGCTAAATGACTGGATGATATCGTAAGACTTGAGGGTAATTAGCATTGGTGGAATGTACAGCTATATATAGTTACTAGTATATAGGCGTGTGTATAATGGTTGGTTTGTGAACTAAATAGGATCGGTTAGGCTGATGTTGATTGGTTGTTACGTGGTATGATATACCTTTGTTTAATTGATTTGTTAATTGCTTTGCATTTTTTTTATTACTATTATTATTATTATTATTATTATTATTATTATTTATTATTATTATTATTATTATTATTATTATTATTATTATTATTATTATTATTATTATTATTATTATTATTATTATTATTATTATTAATTATACATATCTGAGTTGAAAGTGTATTGCCACAAGAGTTTGATTATTATTTTTTTATAATCCTATACTGTAAAACAAGTTCAGAATTTTTTTACGATATTTGGTAAAGAAAAACGTGAGATTTTAAGAAATTTATAAATTTCACGTTCATTACACATATAGATATCGCAAACTAGTTTAATCGAATACAAACCGTTAACAGGTCGAACCTTAACACAAAAAAGCCTGTACTCAAATCAAAAAAAAAATTCAAGCTCACCAGCTGTCACAACAGAACAGCTTACGATCGAAACTTTTCTTTTTCTCTTTCTTCTACCCCGAGACTCTTTGCAATTATATATTATACGCTTTATGAATATATGTACACGTACGTATACGAGGAATCGTTATAACTATCCTTTAAGAGATCCGCGAAGTACCGGTCTAACTTTTTTTTTGTTTTTTTTTTTCCTTTTCCCAACGTAAACCTAACTCTCTTCTTACCCATGTATAGGATAGAGAGTAGGTACACTGTGTGAGTGTATACACACACCCACACTAGAAAGAGAGAGAGAGAAGTAGATGCTTGTAGTGCACTTGTCGAGTAAACAACAAGTGCATGTGTACATATTATAGGTATACGTAGGTAGTAGTGAAAATTTTTATTTCACACCCTCGTGCGATGTGGTAATTGCTGTGTGCGTGTGTGTTTATAAATACAAGATCGGTTCTTCTTGTTATCGAGCCGCACCTCGAGTAGCCTAACGTCATTCTTTTGACGTTGTGCGCTTTTTTTTTTTGTTTCAAAGCTTGTAAGTTGTACCGTTATGTGTAGGAAAAACGTGAGTTAGGTGGTTGTAATGTACGTGAGGGTGGATCGTTATCGTGAAATAACGATAAGCATATTAATTAAGAGTTTGAGAGTTCATGTGAATAGTAAGATTTTTTTTTTTTTTATTTTGGTATTCAAAGCTAAGATAGAGTGATATTTTTTTAAACTTATATATAAGCTTTGATCTTTTTTTCACAGATCGTAAATGTCGGCTTGTACATTTTTTTTATTATTAGGTCTGAGATGATTTCGGATTTTTTTAATATTCGAATTATTAGAATAACCGAATATCCGTATTAGTGCCAAAAAAATACGGATAGTTGGATAATATCCGGGTTTTCGGATATCAGAATTTCGAATTTTTCTGAATAGATGAAATTTGTTAAAAAAAATTAAAAATCTAAATACTGAAGAGTTTTGCAAAAGTTTTGAAATTACATTCCCTTATCCGGATGGATATCCGAAATTCATACTCGGATATCCGACTTTGAATAAAATTATCGGTTATTCCGATTTTTTTCCGGATAGTCGCAGTTCTAATTATTATAATACTTGAATAACATCACCGTACAACCAATTAAAAATCCAAAAGAACTCAGTATTCAAAATAATCTATTTATATGACAAATTCTACGACATAATTAAAAAAAAACTGTTCTCTTTTCTCCTATATGCTTTGTAACAACATATAAAACATCGACCTTTCATAACACACACGCACACACACGTAACATCTATCTACTTGTCTCCTATTTTCACCCTAGCTGTTAACAACAGGCATAAAAGTTCCAAAGCCGCGATCTACCTATTACCCCACCACAGATACACACTTACTAAGTTTATACTACTCAACCTCTCAAGCATAGCAAGCAAAGAGTGGGAAGAAGAAGAAGTTCCTCTTCGAAATTCCATTCAGTCAAGTAAAGCGAGGTGTACTTATGCTTCCATGAGAGTTTGTTCGAGAGCAAGTTTTAAGCCTGTCTACACGTAAGGATTTATTCTCTGTAAACATACACGCGACGTGTATACATATATATGCGTGTATGTGTATATGTGTATATGTTTAAGGAACCAAAAAGGTTGTATGTTGAACGTCCCATTTATATATATCTAAATACAAACATGAAAAGTGAGAAAGAGAGAAAAAGAGAGTGAGAAAGGTACTTATATAGCTTTTGTTTGTCTTCATGCAGAGCAAGTGTGTATATGTATGTGTAAGAAAAGAAGAGTTACGTTTATATACATATACACCAAAAAAAAAAAACTCGAAACTATTTCAGATAAAGGGTATAAACGAGCGTGGAAAGAATGTTTTACAGTGTTTTAGGAGGGAGACACATACGAGATCTGAGGTTCTATTATTGGATATAACGCAGCCGATAGAATTTTGTGGTGAGTGTAAGAGAACAAGTGCAATGTTGGAGAACCCAGACGACTATCAATCTATTTTTCTTGGAGTGTGTCTCTCTTTCTTTCTTTCTTTCTTTGTCGGTTTGTGTTTGAAGAACTATTCAAGAGGATTATGTATCGACTAAGATTTCGATTTATCATCGCGATTTTCTTTTTTTTTTCTTTCTTTCTTTCTTTCTTTGGAAGGTGTTGGGTTATAGTTGTAAAAAAAAAGTTGTCATGTTGGTGAGGCTTAATGGAATTGGTTTAGGATAGAGTGGGATTGATTAATTGTTCTGAGATTAAAGATATGGAGCTTTATTGATCGTTTGAATTTGGTTTTTATCAAAGATGAAGAAATTATGCAAGTGTCATCGTTGTTCAGGAAAGCATATAGCTCACATAATCGGTTTTTCACGTTTTTCGATTTTTTATTTTTACAAATGCGTGAACAAGTACAAAATTAAAAAAAAAAATTTATTATGTTCATGTTAAAAAAATTTATTTAGCTTAAATAAAAAATTTTACTTGATTAACGGACTTCATTCATAAAGAAAGTCTACATATAAAATTGAGTCATCGCATTTAGTATTTAGTAACAAGTGCAGCAGGTTAGATAAAAAAAAAATCTCATATCAAAGACCGTAAAATTTTCTAGGTCAGGCATATAATAATCTTGCAACCAAGTATAATACGCGATTATTTATTCTCATAAAAGTCACGATGATAAGCCTTAGAAACATCACATACTAAAATAACCTTGGCAAATATATTTATATATAAAACGAGCTAAAATTTGTTTGAAGATGTGTCGCGCTTCTTATATGGTATATATAAAACATATGCATAATATTTATCGCGACCAAGAGAAACATCTATCTTTGTCAAAAAAAAAAAAAAAAAAAAGATGCGTCGAGGAATTTCCGAGCTTATGTACATATACTTAAATATATATATACGAGCGATAATAAAACAAGCGTGTGTTTAATACATATGCGCGACTTTTCGCAACGATACGCGACAAAGTTGACTATCTGTTTAAGTTTTTCGTATTATAAAGTAAGCCGCGCTTGTAAATTATACGCTTATATGAACTCGGACATTTGCGTGAATATTATAATGATGATATGATGTGTATTTGTTAAAACTAGTGCAATATTTGTATCTTTAGATCTCTTGGCTTTTGAACCATTTGTAATCGGAGAAAAAATTTAAACACTTTCTAATTATAGATCGGTTATTTCTTCCGATTGCTTAATGTGATGATTAGACAGTTTAATGTTTCAAATGTAATTCTAATAATAATTTTTTTTTCTATTTTTTTTTATTTTTGTTCAATTTTTTTTTTTTTTTTTAAATAAATATAATAATGTAATAAATAAACAAAAATTAAAACAGCTGAGGACAAAATATTCACAAGGTACATTAAAAAAAAAAAGCTATGTACATAAATAGCTGGCATAACTAAAAGTTTAATGTGACAAAATTATAGCCAATCATCTTAGGGTTTGCACGAGCAGTGCTAATAAATTAAAAAAAAAAGAAAAGAAAAATGAAAAAATATGATGAAAAAAAAAGCTGACATTGAGCCTGGAAAAACGAACGGCATCCTCACACGACGAGTATATGCAAATTACACACACATATATATATATATATATATATATATATATA
>JAPYZE010003580.1:0-12564 GCA_030522805.1 Leptomastidea abnormis | reverse complement strand
TATATATATCGACAAATCGTATTTGGAACAAATGATCAAGTGTATATCTTTTGGTGGTCTTGATTGACGGTTTGATGTTTGATAGTTGGATTTTTGATTTTTAAAATTTTTATGCAAAAATTGTTATATGGAAATTTAATTATATTTTATTGATAATGTAAAAAAATAATTGATAGTTCTTTTGTCAAATACAATTTTTATTGTTAGGAATTTTTTTTGCGTAAGAAATTACAATAAGCTTTGTTGTTTATTTTTTTTTTCTTTAATAAAAGAATGTCATACGTATGTAAGTATATAAGATATCTTAGAATCGATGATTAGCACAGGTTTGTTAAAAGCGCTTATATGTCAATTGATAAATCAGCTGATTCGGTATAAAATTATTAGTCACCAATCACCAACAAGCCTATATTCATATTGACTATTAAAATGAAAGAAAAAAAAAACAATTTTTATTATTTTTTTAAGAATTAAAATTATACAATCTAACTCTAAATATCTTTAAATGACTAATATCTTAAGAATTCCAATCCAATTACATCAAACATAACAAGTTACAAATGATTCAATTATAAAATTGAATCTCTAATAAATTATCTTATATTTTTTATTTCTTAAATTTTAAAAAAAAAAATAAAATTAAATACTTCAAAAAATTAAAATACCTAAACAAAAAAAAAGGTTTCATAAAAGTCTCATAAATAAAATTACTAATCCTTATAATACAAATCACAAGGGCAAAAAATAATCTCATATTTACATAACCCAAACATACACCCACATAACATATATATCTATATACACACTCTCAATCCCCCCCCCCCCCGTTTTTCATTCATTCATCCATCCATCCATCGTAACGTAAAGTGCATACATATACACACACGCACACATTCACCGCATCAAGCCCGTTACACGTCAATCAACTTGATAAACCGCTGTTACCTATATATATACTATACTTTTTCTTATCCTTCCTACTCTTCTATCTAATCAAGTCGCTAAAAAATAAAAGAAAGCAAAGACCAGTCCACAAATTTTGATATACGTATGTACCTTAAGCTACCGTATATACGTATATAAACAAACCACGAGGAAAACGCGTGTCAGATTGATAGAGAAAACGGAAGGTGGGGGGACGATATACTAACATATAGTAGTATAGAGGCATCGAAAAATTCAGCCACCACAGCATCCGAGAGTAAAAAAAAATCTCTCTCGTTCGCATTCCAACCGCGAGATAGAGCTTTGGTATAAGCTCGCACATGTATAGGATATAGTATAGTAGTTCTTCGATAACGGGAGGTATATACTACTATATATAATGTAAGATGTGGATGCTGGACAAAAAAAAAAGTTCCAATTATGAAGTTATATATATACACACCTATACGTATACGTATAGATCTGTGTGGTGTTGTGAGGAGTGAGTCGCGGTAGCCTAATGGTTAAACTTGTTCCGCTACTGGATATAATATATATCTTGCGTTAAGAGCTAGTTATTATTGCTATACTCAGTATCTATATATCTTTTTATTTCGTTTCTACTCTAATATATTTTAGTTTCTCTGATGACTTGCATACCCTTACCTTATATATTATAGCTATTCTTCTTTATTCTTTTAAAAAATATTTTCTATTACAGATGTTTTATTTTTTTAATTTTCTTAGATTTTCGTTTTGTGCTTTATATTTAATTTATATTTATGAGATCTGTCATCTAGTTTTGTGTGTGAAAACTAAAACTGGTTTGATTATTCTATTTTTTATAATTTTGCATTTCATTTTTTTTTTCTTTGAAAATAATTTGAATTTAAATATCATACATTGCATACTTGTTCTCTTTTTTTCTTTTCGTTTTATTTCTATTTTTAAATCTCTTCGAATCATAGTTGTGTGCTACATTAAACTTTTTAAATTATATTTTTTTTTTTTTTTAATATGAAAGTAATTTTACAAATAGCTTGATTTTCTTGCTATTATCATAAATTTCGTTTACGAATATTATACTTTTAACAATTTCCATAAATATACTGTCTCTCTCTCTCTCTCTCTACCCTTACCTCTAACGACGATATAAAACCATATACAAAAAAAAGGTGACCATATAATACCTATCCTTTCTTTCTCACATTTTTATACCACCCTTTTCCCACATCCCAAAGAAAAGAAAAAAGAAAATTCGATTTACGACAGTTTTCACGATCATAAACATAATTCAGTAAGTCACGTTTTATTTTTATTTAACATAACTCTCCCTTAGCCTTTTTTCCCTATATAATAACCATATAGCCTTTAAAACGTAATTCGCCAACAAATTTACACCAACCCACACACACAAAAAAAAACTTACATCTCTTTTCTTATCTTCACATAAAAACCGAAAAAATACCTCCATACATAAAAAGCTCTTTTTTTCCTTTTTCTATTTTTTAAGCCTAGGATACCACAACAATCGTAATATATATAGCTACTGTATAATATAAATCCCATCCCAAGTAGGTAGATGATTATACACCCCTCCTAAAATTCCAACCAAAGTAAGAATGAAAAAAGAAAGAAAGAAAGACTGAATTTTTGGATATTTTCTTTGTGTACCTATATATGTGTAGGCTTATTCCGGTCTTTGTATGTATATATATATAAAGACTGCATAATACATAATACCTACATCGTAGTTTTCCCTGCAGTTCTAAGATTTTCTGGTATGTAGGTACATAAAAAGAAAGCCATGCGATTTTCTATTTTACGCGAGGGTTTGTAAAGTATATATAGTTTCTCTCCCACATATATACATCTTGTATACTTATGGGTTCTTGTTGGTAGTCTGGTTCTTTTCTTATTTTAAGACAGAAATGCCTGGTTAATCTCAGATTGTAAGGGATGGTATGTATGTGTGTGTATTTGTATATGTTTGTACAGTTTTTGGCTTTCTCTATCGTACAAGATGTATTTTCTTTGATTGGTAATTTTTGAATTTAAAAATAAAGATTGTACAGAGCGAGGAATGCAAGCATTATGCTATATGCGAATGAAATTATGCAAGGAATGTCACACAGACAATTGATATGTCTTTATATGTGATATAATGTATACTTGATGTCTTCTTTATTTTTTTTTATTCTTGCTATATATACCTATAATTATTTCCTAGATTGTCTGCAATTTCTTTTTTTTTTTAATTTAATTATATTTCTCGATAATTATTGTACGATCGATACGACTATAATAAAAATTTTCCTTTCTTTTTTTCAAAATTAGAAATTAAAAAAAAATCTTTTTTTAATTAATGAGAATAATTTAATATTATTGTAGAAGTGATCTATCTAGAAATTAGAGTGAAAGAGCTTTAATTTTCGAGGCTCTTGAGTAAAAGAGAAAATTTTATGGTACCAATAATTTTACTCTCTACCTCCTCTTCTTCTTCCTGTTCTCGATTTTTATATACACCACTTGAAATTTAGATGTCAAGATTTCTTACAGCTCTACCTATATATACCGTCATTAATTAACCACAAGTACTATAATACGTTAAAATATAAATTAGTCTGAAATATATTATTTATCATATAATATATAGTATACTCTCCTTCTTTAAAATCCAATAATACATCCTTATAAATAAAACATCAAGTAAAGAAAAAAAAAATCAGTCTATGTACAAAACATCCATACATTTCCTTATAAAAATAATTAAATTATTACCACACCTCGTTCAAGGATCCCACAAGTAAATAAAAATAAAAAGAAAACTTATTCTTTAAGTAAAAATAATTCAAGCTCAACTAATTTCTTCCCTAAACTAAACATATCACAAAAAAAACCCACACCGACATTCTTCCACCACATTACATCCAATTTTTCTATATCAATTCACACTTATAACAAGAGTCTACTCGCGAATATGTCGCATATCACATATAATACAAGCTAATACATAATATAGATATATACCTATATATCGTAGTGCGCGCGCGCTTGAATCATCATCATCATCATCATCGACATAAGACCTTCAAGGCTATATAATAATACGTATACATATAGCCTATAGTATGTCTAGTCTCGTCTAAAGGCCTTTTATGATCTGATTAGAAGCGAAGCCATCATCAGTTGTATATAGCCAGTAGCTACATTACACATACTTCCTAGGAAAGAGAGAAAGAGCTTGAACTGTGCTTTTTTTTTTACTTACATTGCATCATCATTATAATTCAGATACCATTTACGAATATATCATTATTGTTGTAATCAAATATTTTTAGATATTCTACAATTATTGTCAATTTTATTGAAAAAATTTAACTTTATTCAACTGAAAAAATTAAATGTATTTACATACTTTTATTTAAAAAAATTATTTGCAAAATAGATATAGATAATTTCTGATTAACTCGTCGTTGCTACAATTTTTTTTTTACCTCTTCTTTTTTTTTTAATTACCGTGAAAGATAATCTCAGCTACGTAAAGTAGGACAGTAAATATATAATATCCACGCGCTACGACACGTGTTTTTGTATGTGTACGTATGTATGTACTGCTGCTACTGCTGCTGCTGCTGCATCGTCTATAGGCTGCGTTTTATCGCACCTGTCGAGAAAGAAAGATAGAAAGAGGCAATCTTTTTAGTTCTATAAACTTTTTATAATCAATTGCGTTTGTTTTTATATTATATACTTGGATATTATACACATCGAAGTCTAACTCAAATCGTTAAATTTATTGCGTAATATACATTTTTTTTTTTTGTCATATATTTTTATAAAATTATATTTGCCACGTGGCATGACGTTAACATATATATAGATCAACAGCAGTAATTTTCTCTTCGTCATCCTTGTTGTCATAGATATAAGTATATAAAATATGTATCGTATGTTACACACACACACACAGTATTTCAAGCAAAACTCGCTTCTCAATTTACCTTATAGGAGATATATGTGACAAGAAAGTGAGATGATGAAGTTGATGATTGCAATTTTGCAATAGACTTAGTTTCAGTTGACACTTGAGATGATTGTGTGTGTGTTGAATATATATGTTAAGGATGAGTGAGATGAGAAATTAAATATTGTTACGTGAAATTAATTTTTTTTTTGTTTATAATGCGTGGGATGATGAAACATTTAAGATAAAATTGGGGAAGGAAGAGGAGGAGTACAAGGTTGTGGGTAAATCCATTTTTGAAGGTGTTTGTGTGTGTATGTGTATATGGATGCTGCAGGATGTATGCGCGTGGACCTATGAAATGGTTTCAAGGCCGGACGGATCGATATAGGCTCGAGAGAGAAAGAGAAAGAGAAGAGTTGGATTATACGGATGCTGTGACGGAAATGTGTGAGGATGTGGAGATTGGATTTCCTTTTTTTTTTTATAGATGGTTGTTGTGCATACTGGATGTCAATTTTTGGAATTTTGTCGGGGATTACAAAGAATTAAATTATAAGGGTTTTTTTTTAAAGTTTTGCTTATGAATTTATAAAATTTGATTACGTTTGTTAAATAATTATATTATAAATGTAAACGTAAGATGTTATGTTGATATTTTTATTATTTACTGGTATGACATTACGTACATATAATGTATAGTTGATGATGATTATTCAGCTGATAAAACTACTTTAACAAAAAAAAAAAAAAAATATCTTTTGTTAAACGTCACACATAATACATCATCGCGTCAAAACACGTTTTTCTCATATATATTTTTTTTTTATTTCTGAGAATAAAGAAACCTTCAAAAAAAGTGATACGTGTGTGACACGAAAATTGCGCTTTTGCGAAAGAGAGAGAGAGGTCCATTTTAATCTGTTGACAAACACACTATATACGAAATGAAATGTAGATTTAATTGTAAGTTCGTATGTGTGTTTGCTTTACACAAATTGTAAGAGGCTTGATTCAAGGTCACGTGATTTTTGTTTACCTTCTTTTTTTTCTTCAATTATAAATGAATTATCTTTTTTTTTGGGTGTATTTTTTAAATGGAAGGCTTTTTTAAATTTAAATGATAAAAAAATAGTAGGAAACGTCATTGAATATTTAAATATCCAAACATTCGAAACACGTTAGTAAAGTTTCTTCGAAAATGACGTTCGTTCATTTATTCATTTAAAATTTGAGAAAATAGATCATAAATTTAAAAGAATTAACTTTGAAAAGAAATGATAAAATCTTGATAAATATATTAAAAATAGTAACTTTATTTAACCACTAATAAACTAATTTCTTTGAAATATATTAAATTTATCTATTTTGATGGAATTGAAAGTTAAAAAAAAATACTTATTCAAGCTCATATTTACTCATGAATCATACAAATTTTCAAATCTGAAAAATCTTTAAAAATCCACACATAAAAAAAATATATTACAAACTTGTCCCATTACTTATTCTCCTCAATATATAACGATCATTCATAACGATCGACTTACAAAAATAAAAATAATCATCATACACAGAGATTTGTCACATTCATCTCTCACTTCCATAAGCTCTGATTTGTACCTTAAAAAAAAAAGCGAACAGCAGTAAAAAAATGTAAAAAAACACTCCATACGTCTTGCACACACGTGTTACACATGTACAGCTGTATAGTCTAAGACACACTGTATTTCTTCGTATGTATGCCCATTATATCCGGATGGTAAAGCTATTAATAGCTAGGACCCCTTTCCTTCCTCAACTCACAGCTCTTCGTTTCTTTTAATTCTTCTCTCTCTCTATACGTCTGTATCCTATCTATGCTCCGACAGGAAGTATAAAACCCTCGATTGCGCTCACTTTGAAAATAACCCGGAAACGCAAAAGTGGCCCATTGTTTGTTTTATGTGTTCTTATATGTATGTACATGTAGTATACCTTTCTATGTACCTATACAAATATATAATTTACTTGGTGAAAATTGACGATTGTGTTTTTGCTCTAACGCTCTGAACCGCAATTTTGAACTTAATTAAAAGCTCATACCCACCAAATGCCCCACCCACACATTCAAACTACAAATGATTGAAGTGTTTAAATAATACCTACCTATGTACATGACAAACAAAAAGTAAAACATATACAGCTTCAAGTGTAAATTTATAATTAACCCCCTTTTTAAACATAATTTAACATTATAAAGAATTTATTTAAAAAATAATAATTAATTCTTATTTCTTTTTTTTTCACAGAACTCATTTGGCCGACCAGAAACCTTAGCAGCAGAAACATATGAAAATCATAGACGCTGTAACAATTCATTTGTACATGATGTATTTCAAGCTCAATTTCGTTCAAGTTTAACATGTCCACGTTGCCAAAAGCAATCAAATACATTTGATCCATTTTTATGTGTATCCGTACCAGTACCACAAGTTCAACGACAGACAAATTTATTTGTCAATGTACTTTATACGTCACAGCAACCAAGACAAGTAAGAATTGGTGTGAGCGTTAATCAAGCTGCTAATGTTAAGGAGTTGAGGGAAATATTGTCAAATGGTACTGGTGTTGATGAAGCTCATATGTTGCTTACTGAAGTTCACGATGAAGGATTTCATAGGTGAGTTTGATTTTTTGTTTGTTTAATTGTTTCCTTTATTTTTTTTAATTTGGGTACTTGGTTTTTAAAGAAAGCTGGTTGGATTATTATGGTTGATTTAAGGGAGGGATAAGTAGAGCATGACTTAATGAGAATGGCTAGTTGTATATATACATTGGATGTATGAGTAGTTACAGACAATTAAGACTATTTTCGCGAATGTCATTAAAAGAGAGAAAAGCGTTTCTTAAATTGTCGACGCGGAACTGATTGGTTATACAATTTGTCCAAGTCATTGAACTTTTCAAAGGTTCAACGACAATACACAATCATTAGAAATATAAACAGATTAATATTCACCATCTCTAATTCTTAAATATTATTTTTCAGGACATTCTCGGACTGTCAGCCTGTGTCGGTAATAACGGAAAACGATCCACTTTACTGCATCGAATTACCACAGCTGAAAGAACCAACAGAACAAGCTTACATACTCTTAGTTTGGATCAACGTACTTGTAAAAGGTGATCTACGCGAACGTTTTGGCAGTCCCTACACGATGCAAGTATCTCGTGAAACATCCTACGAAGACCTTCAAAAACTTTTGCTTAAAGAAATGCACGCCTGCCTTGCTGATGACGTTTTAACATCAAGTCAAAATCCAGGTTTATTCAATATCCGAGTAGCAGATCCAGCAGCTACACCAGCACAGGATGCACATCCTTGTATCGATCCTTGCGTTGAGCATCCCTTGTATACTGAACAAATTGAACAGGCGTTAGCTCTGTGTGCTGATGATAGTGGACCTCAACATGTCAAGCTTATACTCGAGTGGGATGAAGCTGCAAAATATAGTATCATCCAGGATGACAGTGATCAAATTGAGGAACATGCCAGTGTTAAACAACTTAAAAGTAGTTCTGAAGTTGGTGGTCAAGTTACGCTTGAAGAGTGTTTTAATCTATATACCAGAGCAGAGACACTTGGAGTTGAAGATGCATGGCATTGTCCACATTGCAATCGCAAACAAGAAGTTGTGAAAAAATTGGGTTTGTGGTCGTTGCCACGTATACTTGTTATACATCTCAAGAGATTCAGACAACAGTCTAAGCAGAGATCAACTTCAAAGTTAACTATGCTGGTAGATTTTCCACTCTACGGTTTTGATATGACACCACATCTGGCTCATAATGGTGTTCAACCCCCTAGTCATACGCCAATCAACACGTCAAATGGACTTGGTTGGACACTTAATTGGAAAAAGCCCCGGCCTCAACACTTTAACATTCCTAATAATGATGATAATGTCTATGATCTGTATGCTATTTGCAATCATCATGGTCAGGATCTGCAGGTAAGCTAGCATGATGTCATGTGAATTTAATAGTTTGAGTGTACGATTTTTAATTAATGTATTTTTTGTTGTTTTACAGGGTGGACACTATACGGCTTATTGCCGGAATCCTGTAGATTCACAATGGTATTGCTTTGATGACACGAGAGTAGAGCCGATTACGAATAACACAAATCTCGTAACCAACGCTGCTTACATATTATTTTATCAAAAGCGTACCAGTCCATTATCAACCGGCAATTCGTCAGCTGCGTCGACTTCGTCAGCAGGCTCAGGCCTCGAACATTGGGTCTTCAAAACACAGCCTTTCTTTAACAACAACAATAAAAATCAACAGCAAACTAACAACAACAGCACGCTGAGTAATAAGCTGAGTAAAAGCCAAGAGACTCTCTCTCAAGACAAAGTCGTCGAGGAAAAGAATATGACAAATTTCGAGCGAGGTAGCAGAAATTACTCGACTTTACAACCGGTCAAAAGAAGCGCAACTATGGATCTCGACGATGATGAGTCCTCAGCTCTAAAATCTGCTGTTGATTCTGAGTATGAAAACGACGAAACACCCGGAAGAATTGAATGGGTATACTCATCAATCAAATAAAAACTTTTCATTGCGTTAACGCAGAGATTTTAATCGTTAATGCTTTTATTGCAGACGTCACCTAAACCGCTGAGGAGAACGAGTTCAATAACATTAATGCCCTATTCAGCACTACAAAACGGTCTTATCGACGACCAAGACGCTGCAGTCATTCATGAATCTACGTTGTAACGCACGATATAAGGACGCGAGCAGTCGAGCCTAGGCCAGGAACTGAGCATATTAGGCTTACGTCTTGACGAGCTCGCTGGTACCTGGTTCCGACGCGTTATATGTCTGTGTCCGTTGCCGCGACGCTCACCTGGCCAGGCCGACCTGGTTTAGAACTTTCTAAACGCTCAGTCTTATGTGTGAGCACATATTCATACATAAATACACACACACACAAACTCAGCTACATACGAGGACACGGAGCTGCTATTTTTCCGTCTTCTAGGCTAATGCGATGAGCTTGTGAGATGACAGTGTCGAACTCGTTTTTTAAGGTAGGATTTATTCGGCAATCCTATTCTTTGACGATTCTCGTTCGTTTACTGACGCTACTCGCTCAGTAAGTAGTGCCTCGGTACATGCTTAGACTGACACGTCTATACAAAAATACATATTTTTTTATGAGAATAACTATTAGACGATTGTACTCGATTCGATTTATCGAGAGATGTATGTCGTTTGTGAATTGTCGTTCTTTTACAGCGTGAACGATGTGTGATCATAATCGCGTTTGACGATAGTATAAGGTGATTTAGTTTTTTATAATTGACCATTATGTCGATGAAGTAGCGCTCTGATGTCCTCGTTTTAAAGTTTATTGATAAGAATTAAGATGCTTTAGCGCGACTAGAAATGTATATTCAACTTTCGACTCCGTTTCTGTAATTTGTATAAAAAAAAGAAACTTTCATATATTGTGGAATTATGAAGAACAAAAATATAATTATAAATAAATCAAAGATACAACGAGATCTCATAAATCCATATTTTAATTTTGATTCAAGATGTTTTTTTCTTTTCCAATTTCCAATTCCATTTAGTAAGTCGATAGTTGTAAAGCTTGTCTTTAAAAAAATGAAATTATATATTCGAGGTATTAATTGATCATTCTATTTATAGAATATTTATAAGATATATGCGTGAAGTTTACTTATATGTATATATATATTAGTAAATAACGACGATAAATATAAAAATTTATAGAAGTAAAAGTTTTTGTTATTAATTTATCATTTTATAACATATACATGAGAGTACATTTGAAATTGTGAAAAATGTGTTCGATACAGTCGTCGACCGATTAAATCCAGAAGCGAATTTTTTCTTAAATAACCGGCAATTTATAAATTTTCTTATGATTGAAAGATTAAAGTTGAATTATCTACTTATAAACATGCTAGTGACAAAAATATTACAAAATTTGTATCATATAATATAACGCGATGTATAAATAGTTTTTGTATTTGTCATAAAATATATTGAAGTAAATATTATCGCAATAATTTAGTCCATCGACGATTAACAAACGTTTACTTACTTAGAAGTAATAGTTACATTTTATTTGTAATCAGCCACAAGTGGCCTTATGTCAATAATCGATGCATTGTTTGATTACCACTCTCTTTCCTTTTTACCACGTCTGTAACACCACTATAATACTAATCTTAGCATCCTTTTATCCTTCTAAAATTATTTTTCAAAGTTTTAAAATGTATAAACAACTTATAGTTTTAATATAATTTTGCATTTCAAAGTTTTTTTTTTTAGCAAAATCAGGTATTGATTTTGTATAATTAAAAAAAAAGTCATTAAATAAAAACGCCTAAATTAACAAATAATTTATTGTCAACCCTCTTAAATTAATAATTTTTATGCAATCTACACAATGAGGAAATTGAAGTTGTAAAAGCCAACAGATAGAATTGACAAGTCTCAGTTTAGAAAAAGTGTGTGATGAAAAAAGCTTATTACATTACATGTGACTTTGTATACTTAGATAGCAAAATATTTAAGTTTATAAGACAAAAAAAAGTGTAAAGAGTATGCATGTAATGAGATGAAATATATTATAATAATTTTTACAAATGAAAAATCCAAAAATCCATTTACAAAATTGTCTTTTTTATTCTAAATGTACAATAGTTTAATAATATGAATTATTATAATCAGTATAAAAAGAATACACATAAACTTTTATTTTTCAAAGTGAGAAACAAGAATTTTATGCAATTGCCTGTCATAATTCTTTGGATCAGGTGCTCTTGAAAGTAGTAATTCTAAACCAGCTTTGTCTCCTCTAGCTAAATAATCATCAAAGTCCTCATCATCTTCAACTAATCTGCAGTGCGTAGCATACACCTTTGCAAATCGATCTATGATTTCATCAATACTTTTAACATCAGGAATGCTTTCTATCTCTGCTTTAATCTGGGATGAAATAGATTGCTCACTTGATGTAGGACTATAAAAAAATCTTGTAAAAGCTTCTCTTACAACTTTATCAGCGTTTTCAGTATTGTAACACAAATTCAATTTGAAATACATGTTTGCAAAGTCCTCAATAATAGATCCTAAGAGTAATGTAACTGAAATACGTTTGCCCAAAAACTAAAAAAATAATTTTTTTATTTATAAAATATCTAATGTAAATAAATGAAAATAATTTGTAAACTTACTTTTAATTGGTCATATAAAGTTTTTTCTACTTCTTTATTTTCTTTCTCTTCAACATCCCAAAATGATTTAAGTTTACTTTCTGTGTCTGACATTTTCTAAATGTATTTATAGGTTAAGATTTTACTATCCTTAATTTTTATCAAATTATATTAAATAATACAATTAGACAACAAAATTTTTTTTTTTTTTATAATTATTTTTATCTTGTCTTGGGTCTGTATGTATAAGCGATTAACAAATTATTTTGCATCAGACTTAAGCGTTGTAGGTTGTCTTGATGATGCATGGTCATTTACATCCACACTTGCCTCAGTATCCTATTGGGATCGGAAGAGGGACACTCAGCGCTGCCCGGTGGCTGCTGGCGCAAGCAGTTAGAGAAAGTATTTTTTGGGTAAGTTATATGGAAAAGC
>JAPYZE010003579.1:0-12566 GCA_030522805.1 Leptomastidea abnormis | reverse complement strand
ATATAAATATATATATATATATATATATATATATAAAGTGTTTACAATTTGAGAGAAAAAACAAAATTTGTCTTGTCCTACAATTTTTTACAATACAAAGTCTTTTTCTTTCTCTGTACATTATATATAGCATAAGTAAATTTTGTAAAAGTGCATTATGAAAATTGCAGTGTCTGTAGGTTAAAAATAAGGAACAGAAAAAAAAAGAAACTTAGTTTTGGGACCCATCATAAATATTCGCCTCTGCTTATAGGTGTAGGTATGAGTAATCATAAAAAGGAAAACGTGGAGAAGCAAAAAAAAAAAGGAAAAAAAATTCGTCTACTAATCACTTAATTAGTTTACAAACCAAAGGTATCCCCGCTTAATAAAAGAAACGCTTAGGCACGCGGCTTTTGAGCAGAGAGCCTATAGGGATTCTATTCGACCGGAAGTGTAGATACCTTATATATACGAAACAAGCCTGTATATACTGTGACTCACTCAACGGCCTTTCCTCCGGACCCCGAGTGCGCGCACGGCCTTTTCACACGAGGCACAGGCTCTTGAGAGAGAAAAAGAAAGACTCTCTTATTGTACTTGGTGCTCCAAACAATGCGCGCAACAGTACAACATTGGCTGGTCCTTATGTTCTTCCCCCCCCCCTCCCCGCATGTTCTCGCGAGCCATACCGTTACAGAATCAGAACTTTTACGTACAATCGTCAACTCTAGTGATATTTTTCATACTGTTTTGTCGATTCTTCTACAATTTTTTTTTCATCCCATTCCAACTTTTGTTAAAAAAAAAGCGAGAGCTATTCGCTTTATATATACCTACGTCTCTATTATGCACAAAATTATAGGACTTTATAAGCGAAAACGTAAAAAAAAATCTCGTGTCCCCTCGCGAAAGAGCACAGCTGTTTGCACGTATCTTTCTCTCTCTCTCTTTCTTTTTACTCCCTCGATTCGTTCTTTTCGTCTTTCTAGTTTCAAGCACTTTGCGAGAAAAATCGGCTTACCTTGTCCCCTCAACTCGGGAACGCGTTTGTTGCTTGTCATATCTGTAGGAGAGAGGCAAAAAAAAAATATTGTGAATGACAGGTGTAAGAGAAAAATTTCTTGAAAAATTTTCACCTGCGTTAATGTTGATATTTATTGGGAGTAAAGTTTATTCTCGCGTTCATATACAAAACGAGCCTAGTGTTGAATTTTTGCATTAGCAATTTTTTGGTCCCGGATTCGACCTTCGCCTTTTTTTTTTTTTTTTTTTTTTTTTTTGCTACACTTTTTTTACACATCCGAAAAAAAGAGAGTGGGAGAAAGAGAGTACCGTAATTTTAAAGGCAAACAGACTAATGACCGTTAGAAATTAGTCGATGCCCTGGTCAACTATCCGCTAGACTAGAGTCCGTTATTATATATGTATGCGAGATTTACAAGGAAACGCATACGCTACACGCAGACAGAACGAGAGAACGTAAGGGCAGGAGAGGGGGAAGAGGGGCACAGTATTGTTTTTTTCTCTTCTCATTCGCAAAGAGCAGGTAGGTAGTGACCCCCCGAGACCTCTTCGCTCATTATTTTATTGCCCTAGTGACAGTCGCATATAGCCACGTACCTACACCTGTGTGTTTGTATGTGTGTGTGTGTATGTGTGTGCGCGTCGTAAGGGTGAGAGCAGAGCGTCATATAACCAAACAACTCCGAGGTCGAGATACTATACTTATGCCTACGTAGTTACCTTTTGTTTTATTATCGTTTACGGCAACTTTTTTTTTTACTATCCTTTCATGAAAAAGTTTGGAAAAATTTTGAGCGTAAAGGTGAACGAAGCTATAGGTATATACAGAGGACGTGTGCATGCACGCGGGGGTCGCATCTCCAGGATTGCTATGTTGAATACTGCAGGCCTCGGAGTAGGCAGTAAAATTAAGTTTTTTTTTCTTTCTTTCTTCTTCTCTTTTTTACTGATTTAGTCGGTAAAAGTGAATTCGCCTCGTTGCCTTTTGCCAGTCTTTTACGGCCTGCTCTCTTGTCCCCATCATATGCCTTTAGTCGACTTCTGCCGCCCGCGCGATAATATAACGGTGAAATAAACTTATCTTCTCTTCTTTCTCTTCTTCTTATTGTTTTTTGTTTTTTAGCTATAGCTTGAAAGTGTCTCGAGGTGATGATTTAACGATTATCTTTTTAGGGTTTAATAGTGTCATCGTCGTGTATAGCTTGTATAGTGGACTATAAAATTATTATTACCTTTTAACTTTTGAATACTCATCAAGTGTCTCCGAATATTCACAAAAATAATTTTTTTTTCTTGTCATTCAATAAAAATGGAAAATTCAATTTTATAACACGTACTAAAAAATTAATTTTAATTTTTCTTTTTTCTAACATCTGCTGCATCAATATGTTGGAATACCTAAGTTTAAAAGTATTATATTAAAAAATACACAAATTTAATAAATTTAAAATATTTTCTACGTATAGCAGCCGAACCTTCGCTTCATCAGAAGTCTCAACTAAACAGTTTATCTACACCAAGTAATCTCGGAAACTTATACACATTACACACACGCACAAGAAATACATACAATATATAACCGTAAAGCCAAACACAGGCACAAAAATACACACACATTCGTTCATGTGCATGTTAATTTTCGCACGGCAACAGCAGCGTAACCTTAGTATAGGTATATAGTATAGTATCATCAGCTCACCATATCGTACTTCATAGAAAAAGTCAGGCGTTGCTAAAGGAGCTAATTACCGTACAGCGTCCCTTGGGTCATGCCAGGCAGCTACAAGTCACATACTTGTAATATAATGTATATAAGTGGAGCAGTAAGGACTGCGAGAGATCGGGTAAGAAGCTCATCAAATAGGGACGAGCCTCATGCTCGACGAGAATCCGTATATAAATATACGTAGATGTACGTATACATACACAGTAAAATATAAGTGACGACAACGACGACGACGACAACGACGACTTGGTAATTTTCTTGGACACGCTCTCGGGTGTCATTACGCATGATATGAGGGAGGGATGGAGAGGGGGGGGAGGGGTGGGAAAAGTGCATATAAGCTGAGTTATATAGCAGCAGCAATAGCAGCAGAGGCGCAAGAGCGCGCGCGATTATAAAATCAGCGGTTTCTTTTGTGGCAATTACCGCGGATCAAGGACGGCCTGCATTGCTCTCTTTCTCTCTCTCTCTCTCTCTCTCTCTCTCTCTCTCTCTCTTTCTCTTGCCTTCTCTCTTTCTGTCTACTTGAATTCACACACGCGCGCGCGTGCACTTGCTCTTATTGTAATATGTACGTAAATATTCGTGATATTACACGTCGTTAAAGAGCAGCCCGCGAGAGCTAAGCACTCTCGGTCTCTATATTACTCTCTTTCTATCTCTCTATCTCTCTCCACATCTTCTCGCTAGATTTTTCCTCGTTTGCATGCTTCTGTTAATGCCCTTTTATGCACGCCCGACGACTGCTTGTTACGCTCACGCGACTTGCATCACTGCCCGAGCTCAATTTTTAATTGATTTTAATTCTCAGCTTGGCTTGGACTTGCGGTTATAAAATTCTGCTTTGAATATATATGCACTTTATGAGATAAATTGCAAATTTTCATCTAGAACTTTGATGCGAATAATCGTTAAGGATTCTCGTCCAAAAAAAATATCAAAACTTGAATGATCATTCTTCTCATTACATCCGCATAAACCATTAAATTTTACGTAATAAACCAAATGTAAAAAAAAAAAAAAAAATTGCCGAATACAAACCAGAAATACGTCGTCAGAGTACAAACGTTTACGTCCTAAACTGCGCAACGCAGTGCTATAGCCGCATCTCAAGCATGTCGGCTGTTCTTCTGCGCTATTCTGCACGCTCCTGCACCCGCCACACAAGAGAGTAAATCCGTGAATTAATCTGTCATTATATACTATACTTGGAAGTGACATATAATATATATTCCAAGATGGAATTTTTTTTGTCCTCACTTCAAAGAGAAAATGCTCGTAAATTCAAACAGTCTTGATTTGGAAATACCTTCTATATTTTTTTTTTTACTTTTTATTATTTTTATTGGTTGCGACTTTTAAAGATGCCGAGCTTTTTGCTTTTATTGTATAATACTAGATCGTTCAGCGCAAAAATATAGTCTCATCTATTTTTTTCTTATTTGACGTTACGTAAAAATTCATGCTTTTGTTTCCGACTTGTGTTTTTTCAGGATTACAATAAAATATTTTTATGATCAAATGTGCTACAGCTGCGCAGATCAAATGCTTTATATGCTTGAGAGCGTAGTAAAATATACCAACGTTTCAATATAAATTAAGCTTTCATAAACATTTAAGAAAATACACATAATGAAAAAAATTATCAATATCTCAAATTTGTGTAAAAAATTTTCATATAACCAAATATTAGCTTCATCATACATATACCAGATAATATAACGTAGCACATAGAAGAATCTGCCAACATGCATGCGCATTTATGATGCAGTGGTAGTACGATAGTAGTAAGACTTGTAAAATACGCAGGAATGCCTTTGCCGGAGAGTCGGAATGTATACGCATTCAGCTGGATTAAGATAATTGACGCGGTTATACCGCGGTCGACCGGCCGGAATGGTGGTGGCTATCTCTGCTCTGCTATACATCTACGCAGCGGCATACAGTATAGGATGGCTACTCTCTCGAACACCAGCCAGAGACGTATTATAGAGTAGCGCGCTTATGTGTCACGCATGTCAACGTTGACAGTATATATAGGCTACTACCAGTGCGCTATACTGCTCTCCAAGTAATGATATCGCGTTGGCGTAGGTGTTGTCGACTGTGTACATACTTTTTCACCCCTCCATCTCTGACCACCACCACCACTACCACCGCCGAGTGATGGATTGTTTTTTACCCGACGACGACGACGACGACCTCGCTATACTCGCATAATATGGATAAGTCCTCGTCTTCGCTGGTCGTCTCGACCGAGCTATTTTAGTATATCCAAGTGTGTGTGTGTGTGTGTGTGTATGTGTTTGTGGATTTAGATATACATATTTGGATTTGACGCTTTATGGAGAACGTGATGAGTATCCATATCTGAGATTTTTTTTGTCTCCTTTCGATTAAGTGTCTCTCTGTGTATTAACTTCTTTTAAGTGTTTTCACTCGATCACTTAACTGATCTCATTTCCATTATTTTTCTTTATTCTTTTACAAAAATAGAATTAAATTGATATTACTATTATATCTAATTGAGGTTGAATAATTAAACGTAAATATTAAAGCCATTGTATTCTTAAACAAGATTTTTTAATAAAAATTAAGTATTCATTCATTTTTTTCTTTTCTATTAAGATATTATTATATTAATGTTAAATTAAAATTATATTTTTTTTCTTAGCTTTGAGTGATTCGCACTTGAAAGTTTATTACTTTGAAAGCATTAAAATTTACTGTATAATAAGAAGTGAAAACTATCTTATTAATTTAACACGAAAAAATAATTATTAAACATTTTTCAATAATTTTAACGTTTTTAGAAAATAAAAAATTATCTAATTGCCAACTAAGATATTAAATATCCAAATAGAAAATAAAATGATACGAATTTCAGTATAGTTTAATCATTACAGCACTGGTTTTTCAATCCACAAGTCGTGGGTTCGATTCCCTGTATCTACTGTTCTATTACACATAGTTAGCCGAAGTACATTTATTAAAATGTTGAAAAAGCTTTGAAATTATAAAATATCATTTAAAATCATGAACATAAGAAGTGGTTGCAATTGTCATATAAATAAAAATTTAAAGTTTTTAATTTTTTTTTTATTTCAACATTGAAAACAGTGAATTATTGCCGTTAAATGCAGATTCGCGAAAAAAAAATTTAATTATATCAGAGTATAAAATTTTTACATTCCTTTTTTAACAAATTAACAATAAAGTACGAGTTACAGTACCCTGCATCAAAATATTTTATATAAAAAATAACTTTTCCGTGCATATAAAGAAAGATTATTGATTATTAAGATTTGAGTAATTGATCGATATTGAGCAATTTTTAAGAGGAGAGAAAGTAATATTTACAAAGGTAACGCAGCTATATGGTTATAGTGCCAGCAGTAGTTATAATTTTCAACATTTCTTGCTCGTCATATAGTAACGACATTCGTGGAATATATACGTTGACGGATGCTACTTGTTACCCACCTATCATCTGTAATATGCAAGTACAGTCGTCGATATACATACTAGTGCAAGCCCTGAAAAAGCTGAATCTCTACGGTCACAACTGCTGTCCTCAGCTTAGTATGTAATTGCACATGCATAATATGTACAGAATCCGCGGCAGGCCGTCATAACGACGTGTACGCGTAAACGCGCTTGCAGCGTATAGTATTATAAGAGAACTCCTCGCTTGTATAGTTAAGCAAGCGCGAGAGTGCGGCTCACATCAAAGCGAGCTCAAGCTAGTTCAGCCACTTAATGCCCCCTTCCCCTTTCCCCAAGTTTTCGCATTAGCGAGGCAAAAGAAGGGAGCTTCTTCCTTCTCTCTCTCTTTTCATGAACCCCACTGCCCTCCACTTTTACTCCTCTTACGAGTGGACTTGACGCGCTTGAAGCGCTTTTTTGCGCGAGGAGACTCTCTATGTGCTTATATGCACTTGGTGCAGCTTGCGAAATTTCGTTGGACTTGCTGATGTATTTTAATGGACTTGCTTCAATTTTTTTTATTTCATTCTTTTTCTAACAAGCCCGGAGATTTTACGCGTTTTCTGTCAATGAAAATTTTTTTACAATGTCGCATGAAGTGGTTTGTGGATGAAGATTTTTGCGTGTGAAATAATGTATAAAAGTGTTTGCACAGCTTTAGCGAAAACGGAGGGGGGAAATGAATTCATATATCAGCTGGCACTAGGTACTCGTCAATGTAAATCAGGCGGCGATATAATACGAAGGCCGCGTGATACAATAGTATCCTCGGGCAGACATAAAAAAGCGTCACATTGGGACCAAACTCCCTTTCTTTTTTTTTTTCCTTTTTTCTCGCCCTAGACCAAAATAATCGAGGTCAATATAATCTTGATGAAAGTAGGCTTGGAGAGCATCATCATCTTCCCACCACTTCTCTCTCCGTCACGGCTCTCAGCGGTCCATGCAAATATTGATCCGCGCCCCCCTCGATATAATCATGCACAGTCGCTGGAGGGGGGAGGGGAAGAAACGAAAAAAAACGCGCGTGGCCATGCCTTTATTTGACGCATCCGCAATCTGCATATAAACCGGCTAAGCGTACTTGTATTCATGGACTGCTGCTGTTACTGGTGAACGAGGACTTTTTTATCGTTAGTAGCTTGTTTTTTTGGTCGATGTCGTAGCTCACGCTTATTTTATCCGTGGGGGGTGAATCGACAGTTGGCCGAGGGCAACGCGTGCAAACGGGTGATTTCCCTAAAATGCCGAATAATTCGTGCTGGTATCCGATTGTATCGCTTAACGGGTGTGATGCTTATGATAATATTTGTTTGTTTTTATTCATTCATTTTTTTTTCTTTTTTAATAATTTTTTTATAAACTTTTTTTTTAATTTCATTTTATGTGACTTTATAATTAATAATATCATATTGTAATAATAAATGTTTATCGATTAATTAAATCATACTGTTTGTCTTATATAGGTAATCTTCCACATAACAAATAATTTATGCATTTAACATAAAATTATCGTATGACGTAGATATAATTTCAAAATGAAAAAATAAAAAGAATGAAAAACCGATTTCCAAGTCAATTAAAATCACAAAGTTTCAATCAGTTTAACTTTAGGCAAATTTGAAATTCGTAAATCAGCTGGAAATGAAATTTCTCTTTCCCGCGAATATAACGTTAACTTTCCCGCTGTATAGTAGTAGGATACATAATAGTACGTAAGCATATAGCAAAATAAATCGTATCTCATTAGTTCTATTTACGGGGTAAAATCCCGGACTCTCCGTCGGCTATAACTGTTTCACGATTCGCAAAGGTAAAAAGAGAGAGATAGAAAGAGAGTCAGATCCTGCATCAGCAACAGCGACGAAAGAGAGAGGAAGGGGGGGGGAGAGGGAGAAAGAGAGCCGCGGCGCGCTCATAATAATGAAGTGGTAAATAAGCTTGCAAATGAAGATACGGGCGGCGAACGTGAGCAGCGGCGGCGGCGGGTGCGTCTTTCTAATCGCGGAAGTAGCTGCTGCTGCTGCTATTCCAGCGAATTCTACAGCCTCTGCTTGCTATATACGTATGTAAGTATGCTGTACGAAAGTCATATAATCGGTAGAGCTCCGAAAGGCTACTACTACGACGTCGTGGGTGTAATGCCATAGTATGGTGAGTACCTATGCATGGTAAACAGGAGGTAGAAGGGGAGGGAGGTGGAGCGTATTATATATCCCGGTCTCTCTCTCGGTGTATACTCGCGAATATATCTGAATACAATGAGTGCGCCTCGGGAATATAATGCTCTCCCGGCGCCTTAATGGCACTTATATGCGACTTCTCTCTCCGCGGGGAGGCTTATACGACTTTACTCCCTCGCTCCCTCCCAGCCTTCTACCATGATTTTCCATTTCCATACTCTTCGCTACTCCTGTACTTACTTACTTACTGCAACTGTTATACTGTGGCTGCTGCTGGATTAGATGCGCTCGTTTTGTTTTTTCTTCAAGCGCATTGTCTCTCTCTCTCTCTCTCTCTCTCTCTCTCTCTCTCTCTCGTATAGACTACTACTATAAGTATACGTAAGTGTCTTGCCTTTTTTGTCTCTGCTTAACGCGAAATCATCTTTTTATTTTTTTGTTGTTGCGAGCTGCTTTGCCCTTGACTGCGATATGCGTGTAAGCGAGTCGCGCTGCAACGGTAAACTTATTGGAATTAATCAACTTGAATATATGTACGTTTGTTATTGTAATACATTTTCAATTTGTTATTCAGGATGCTTGCTTCCTTTTTTTTGCCCTTTCGTTGAAACGGAACTTCTATTTGCAAAAAAAAAAAAAAAAACTAAATACTGTTGTGAATATTTTGATATGTTTAAGTTAATAAAAAAATTTCACAATACTACGGATTCGGCTTATAATTAATTCGTATAAATTATTTATTTGAAAAAAAATTAGAAATTGTTTTATAACTTGAATTAAAAATTCATATCGTGTATATTCACCAACAATCTTATTCATTCCAAAACTTACTTTATTACAAATTATCTCTAGATTTTACAAATCTTTGAAATTGTCACATATTCCAACGTGACATCAAAATTTAAAAAAAAGAAAAGAAAAAATCAAGAAAAATGTCAAGCGTTACGTTGACAGACATCGCTCATAATATATAGGTGATACGTATACGTACACATTAGGTATTTAGTTGGAAAGTTTTGAAAGCTCGGGGACGCCCAGACTTTTAAGGTGTACGAAAGCGAGAGACAAGTCGATTCATCTTGGCCGCGCTCGCAGTAAGTGTACCTATACGTGTGGCACGTCAAAATATTGCCATAAATCATCGCAACATATAGTGGGGCGACGAAACGAGAGACAGAAAGAGGAAGAGAGAAAGAGGAGCAAGACGAATTATCTACTCGGACTTTTCGGCCACCTTGGCTAGGGGAAGAGGGTAGTATCAAAAGTGCCTGCTGCTATATTGCTTGAACAGACTTGTATAATATCCGCATGGTTCATTAGTCGAATTATTAATCTTGACTCACTGCGCGCTCTGATAAAATCAATCGACGATAAAAATTTAGCCGCTTCCCAGCATATCTTACTTGTACTCTCTTATCATTTCTCTCAGCAGTTTTTCTCTTTCTATCGTCCTTACTCCCCTTACATTATTAATCCCTATTTTAAAAATAAATCCTGCATCGTTCCTAAGCTGTATTCACAGCTCTTACTTTAACAATACACCTAGAATCGATGTAGCTCTTCGTCAACGCACGACCGTTGAAATATAGAACTTGAAACTCAACCGTTTCCGTCAATCGCGCAGGATTTAAAAGGCACGCCCAGTAGGTACAATAATAATCTTTTAAAAATATGAAAAAAGAATAAAGGAAGAAAAAAAAATAGCTGCCAAAAATATATCGAAGTCTTGTATGTATAGGATTGTTCCCGTCGTTGCGGGGGAAACCTGTAATTATCCCCGCGGTGCTGCTCCCTGATGCATGGGGACAAGCGCGCGCGCGCGAGATAATGGCTCCCTTTTCTTTACGATCGTATTTCCGTTAAAAGAGTCGACATAATATAATATCAGCGCGCGACGTAGCAGCAGCAACAGCTAAGCGAGTCTCAAGGCAAAATTTTAATCCAAATGAAAGAAGCGAGAGGAAAAGGGGGTGGGGAGGGAAAGTACAACAAGTCAAGAGCAGCGAGTCTCTGCTATATACTTGGAGGATCTATTAGCTGGAAGATTAGCAGTTAAAATTGAAATTTGCACGGACACTTCGATTCTGTGTGTGTGTGTGTACGATGCCTCTCGCAGGCTATACGGTGGTCTTTTCTTGTACTTCTTTTTCTTCTTCTTTTCTTTTTCTGTCGTAATGAACGCGAAAAAGACAAAGAGAGATAAATTAAGAGAGCAAGCGAGTAGCGAGGCAAGAGGTTGGTAGTCGGACGCGTATATTCGCGGCAAAGCGCAGTTTGCTGCGGCGTCCAAAGGAAGAAATCAAGGCACCGAAGAAGAAGAAGAAGAAGAAGAAAAAGAGCAAGAAGAGGAAGAAGAAAAAGAAGAAGAAAAAGAACAAGAAGAAGAGGAAGAAGAAGTGGCAAGGCGGTGAAGAGGTGAGCCGAGGTGATGAACCGATCGACAGAAAAGAGATGGGGCTTCTGCCGAATCTGCCACGCTGCTGCTGCTGCATCGACGTGTGTTTCTCAAGGAGATGTATCTCGCGAGCTATGAAATGAGATACTCTTGTGCGGGACGCACGTGTGAGTGCAAGTCGTTTAAAGCTCATCCCCCTTTATTTTGCTTTCTTTTCTCTCTCTCTCTCTCTCTCTCTCTCTCTCGTGTGTGCCTATGCGAATTTGCAAGTTATGCCGTGGGTATTATATCTCTCTTTCTCCGCACTGGGATATGGCGTGACCGAATGACCTGACGTAAATTGAAAATTGGCAGAAATTAACTGTCGAAACCCCTGTACAATAAGCGTAAGCTTATTTAGGAAAGAATATTAGTCTTGTTCGTGTGAAACTTTGCTATTACATATACTTATCAAGGGTTGGCTTAAAGAAAATTATTATTTTTGTTGAGGTCTAGCTTCGCGTAAATAACTATTCTGTATTTATTCAGTGCTGTGTGTGATAATATTCCCCAATAGATATTCGTAAGAAATAGAAAATTTATGCGCCTTTTTATAAATTTATTTGTACCCGGTATCTTTTTAATTTCTGTTAATTTTATTATATTAGTTTCAAGAAAACATAGAGACATATATACACACATACACATAAGAAGAAGCGCAAGATAAATTTTTGTGAATCATAAAATGAAAAAAAAGTCTTTGATGCAATTAAAATCTACCATAAGACTGTTAATTCCAAAATTCACGCGTAATGAAAAATTTTAATTACGCAACATTGCATTATAAGGTAGCCTTATAATACCTTCTTTCTTATTTCTCTCTCTCTCTCTCTCTCTCTCTCTCTCTCAGCAGTTCCACAGCTCCCATCAAGTTCTGGCAAATGGAATTTCAAGAGTGGAAGCATGAAATCCCAATATCGATTCCGCGCAAAAGGACACGATGTCAAAAAGCTAGTGAGAAAGAATTCAAGCTTGATGGGACGAGTGAGTGAGAAAGTTGAAGAAGATGAAGAAGAAGCAGGGAGGGTGCACCATATACATATATATATCCGTGTGTGGTAGCCGAAATATTTTACTCTCTTCGCTGAGAGAAAGAAAGAAAGAGAGAGAAACTCCAAGGGGTAATTAGCCGCGCTGCATAAGAAGTGGTATTTTAATGAATCGTAAAGCCGCCGCCGCTCTACCACCACCACCACCACTAGCATTGCCGCTGGCAGCTCGCGAGAGACATAAGTAGTATATAGAGTCCGGGTATAGAGTGGGATTCTCCTCTCGTCGGTCAGTCAATCTTCGCTCCTTGGAAATTAAACGGCATTGCCTTTCTTCTCACCCCTCTGAAGAACCTTCCTCCACTCTCTTACACATATATACATACTGTGTGTCGTATATATACCTCGCTCTCTTATTCCTTTCTTCGTTGCCGCTCTTGTCTCAAAGCCACTGATGCTACTGCTGCTGCTGCCGTTGTGCTGATGCTGCTGCTGCACAAAAGCGAATGCAAGAGACTGACTGACTGACTGACTGTGAAAGAGCGCATAATTTACGTGGGTGTGTAACTAAAGACTTCGTTACTCTTCATGCCTCTCTCTCTCTCCCTCCCTCTCTCTCTCTCTCTCTATTGTTATTGTTATTGTTATTGATTATATTAATTATTGATAGCAGTGCAATTATAAAATACATTATACTGATTGTTCTTGATGCTAACTGCAACAACCTGCTATTTTACTTTAAT
>JAPYZE010003578.1:0-12567 GCA_030522805.1 Leptomastidea abnormis | reverse complement strand
CTTATATAGTAACCGGAGGGATTCTCTGACGCTTGCGCGAAAGCAAATTTTGTGAAAAGCCACCTAGCGGTAACTCAAAACACTTCATCTCTCTCTTTCTCTCTCACAGAAATCTTATGATGACGTCACGGAGAAACGAGCACCGCGAATTTTATTCTTTGTATTCTTCACGAAATATCACCTACTTTGTATTTTTTAAAATTTTTCTTGTATAATCTTTAAATTTTTCTTGTATAATCTTTTTCTAATGCATTGCTATATAAAGTAGCTGTGTGGTTCTACTCATCATTGTTGTAGCTCTCTACTTCCCCTGACAATACATAATCTGACCATAACCTCATACCTATATCCATCTGCACGATATATGTATGTATAGGTACTCTATACGCCACGACCACGTGCAGTTTTGAAAATTTTCTAGCGATCTCTCCTGTGTTTATGCAGTTTTAACAATTCTGGCTTTACTATTTAATATTTGTTAATAGGTGTTAAATTTTAAATACAGTTTTTGAAATGCCGAAATCAAAGAGAGATAAAAAGAGTATGTGATTTATATTTATTATTTACAATTTATTTGATATTGAACTTTGAATGAATGTTTTGATTTTAATACTTTCTTTATGTAATTTTAAAATCTTAATTATATTTCTAGTTTCACTAACCCAAGTTAGTAAAAAAGGTCTGGAGCTAAAACAACACATAATTGAAGACGTTAGAGCATGTGTAGAAAAATACAAGCATGTAATTTTGTTTTCTGTTGAAAATATGCGCAACAACAAATTAAAGGATCTGAGAGTAGAATGGAAAGGCAGTAGATTTTTCTTTGGTAAAAATAAAATTATTGCACTTGGGCTAGGAAAAACACCCGAAACAGAAATTACAGATGGTATTTCAGAGCTTGCAAAACATGTAAATGGCCAGTGTGGTCTATTTTTCACAAATGAAAATAAAAACAAGGTAGGAATATTTTCTATTAAATATTTTCAATTGTTAAATAATTTAATTATAAATAATTATTTTTAATTTTTAAATACATATGTTTATTCGACTAAAATTTTAGGTTCTGAAATGGATGGAGGAATATGGAGAAGATGACTATGCCCGCTCTGGCTTTGTGACAAAAGATACTGTTGAACTATCAGCTGGTCCATTACATGATTTTTCACATAGTATAGAACCTCATTTGAGGCAGTTGGGTATGCCTACCTCTTTACAAAGAGGAGTTGTTACTTTATTAAAAGACTATACAGTTTGTTTGGAAGGTCAAACTTTAACACCAGAGCAAGCTCGAATATTGGTTAGTGCTTACTAATTTTATTAATTTTCATTTGCACATATTAACATTCAATGAAAACAAACTTAAATTTAAAAAAATATTTTTATAGAAATTATTGAACAGACCTTTGGCTAAGTTCAACTTTACACCTCTTGGAATTTTCACAAAAAACAAAGGTTACACTTGTATTGCAAATCAGACGAATGACAAAATAGTTGCACAAGAACAAGAAATAGAAGACATGGAAGAATAGATAAATAATTATTATATAAAAATATTGTACAAACTATTATGTCAAATGAACTATCGTTTTGAGATGGAAGGGAACTGCACACAAACATGTAGGTTAATGATTTAAAATTTACTAAATAATTGGAACTCATTTTTTTTTTATTTGTAAAAAAAATAATGATACTTATAAAGAAGAAATTATAAAGCTAAAATAATAATAAAAAATTATTTTTTTATTACTTCATAAAAGAAAATGATCAACGCTTTTCAAATTTTTTTTTTTCAACTATATACCATTTGATGTTAACTTAATTATACTTTATTGAATCCAAGGAATGCATTTTATGCATTGCTTGCAATTTTTTTTTTTTGTATCACATATTTTTCAATAACTTAAAATGGCAAGGTATGAATCAAGCACTACATTAAGTTAATTCAAATATTCGAAAAAAATCAGTCATAACTTTAATTTAATAAATGTAATTTACAATACATAGATCATAATTGCTAACTAAATCAAGCGATTTTTAGGATGCATTCTTACATCAGTGTTGTTGTACATTTATAGTTATTTAAATGTAGTTTTTGCAAATATAATATTTTATTTTTAGAACAAACAATTGAAAATTTAATTGGTTTTTTTTACTTTTTTGATTTTAAATAAGAATTCTGTTTGCTGGATTTTGGTATAAAAATATAGTTAAAGCTGTAACAGAAAAATGCAGTTAGCAAAAAATGACATAATTGGCAATCTATCTCACCCACAATTAATTTAAAAATTTCAGCATTAAACACAATATTCAATTTAAACATAAAATAAATATCTTTACTTGATAAAATACTCCATAGAGCACAACTTTCTCAGTTTCATTTTGTTGAAAAATATATTTTTGACTTACATAGTATGTAAACATTTTCTAATAATTTAAATTTTAACTAAAATCAAGAATTATGCATTAAAAGAAAATAATTTAAAAAAATTTCAAAATATTTTATTTAAATTTTCTAAGAAAATTAAACAGCTTATTTCAATAAATACTTAAGAGGTACAAATAATTAAACAATTATCTAAAAATAATTATTTTCAATAAATTGGATAATTTTCTTAATCTACATACAATAATTTACGAGTATACAAAAGCGGTAACGTGTGAAAAATTTAAATAGGTACATATCTATTTAACTAATTGAAAATATAAAAATACAACATTTTATCAATGATTACAATAATCTTACCCTTAACCCAAAATCATTTTGGAATGCTAAAACGCGAGAATACATAACGTTTGTTAGATAGAAGAGAGCTTATTATAAAAGTCGTTTTCTTACTCCAAATTATAAGAATAAACTTGAAATAATAGCATCCTTTTTTTATTTTTTATCACAATCATAATAATCAAGTTTAACTCATTTGTCGTTTCTTTGATATTTTTCTAATTTTTTTGCAATAATAATTCAATAATAACCCAATGGTTTGGTAACTACTTGTTTACGACGTATTATGTCTATTATCAAGTACGGAACGTTTAAAACATAGAATTAACTCATCAATCACTGAGCTAGACTAGAATCTTTCAATCGTCATAAGAAAAAAAAAAAATTGTCATATACAAACGGAAAATATTATACAAATATGCATGCGCTCATGTCAACTACTTTTTATCTATTGATAATACTTAATTAATATTTATCACGTGAACGATTGCCAAAAGATAAACGAACAGATACCACAGACAAAGATAAAAAAAAATATCAGTAAAAAGTTCTGCTAATTCAGCCGACAGTTGCATCTGTCCACTAAATTTACCACTATATTTGCGTCTACTATTGAGTGGAATATAATATTTAAGCGCTTTTAATTATTACTTTTAAAAATTTCCATAGAAACAAAGCTTTTTTAAAATCTTGCTTACTTTTTCAAGAATCAATATACTTATCAAGTTGGCATTTCTGTCGCATTTAGCTTGTAGTTTCAAAGCTTTAAAAGATACATACACAAAGCCATTTGAAGTACAAAAATTCCGCGCGAATGTTTAAATACCAGCAAGATTCTATCTTTGCTTTAATTTTGCACAGTAAGCATCATTTCAGTCTGCTCCAGAAGTTGGATTGGTTCGCGCCAGTATGAGAAATTACTAAAATCTTCGGCATCCTCGCGTATTGCTGGAAATACGTGATCAACGATGTAACTCATGTTTGAATATCTGAAAGTAACAAACAATTCATTTTTATCATATTATATGCATTAAAATGAATTTGATCTCTGGGATTTATTTTCAACCAGATTTTTAAATAACTCATTATTAATCATATTTTAAATAATAATCTTAAAACGGTAAATTAATGAAACAAATAAAGCTTTTATAAAGTACAATTTGTATAAGCTTAGAGTATTTAATCTAAAGATTCTATAATAAAAGTTAAAGCGAGTTAACAAGTTAATGTTTATGAAAAGTAGTGCATGCTGTAAAGCATATTAGAATTGAACTTATATGATTTTGTTTTTCAATGGTAATAAATTTTAAGAAAAATCCATTCACAACATCTAAACTCATCTAGCAAAAAAATCTTTAAATAAGGAAGATTTGCAATGAAGAATACTTCACCAACGACATTGAAGCAGTACAATTAGATATAAGATTTGGATAGTAAGCACATATTGCATACGGAAGTATTTGATGAAACAACCCCACTTTTTTTTAAATATTTACAACATAAAAAAATTGAATTACTCCTTTTTTACAATCTTAATTTGGATTTTTCTTTTGTAATATTATTTAAATTTTTTAATAAAAAATGATAGAGATTTTTAAAATGCAGTGTGATCAATTTAGAATGAATTAATCTTGTTTTTAGAGTTAATTGATACTGAATATTAATAAAATACTCTTTCAGGGTTAAGAAATTTTTAAGAATATGAATGATACTATTATTAGGTAACATAAAATTAATTTTTGATTTAAGGATATAAAAAAGATGATAATCAGCAGATTACTTTCATTTTTGGGAATTTAAACCTACAATTATGTACTCAAGATGCTGAAATAAATAGTTGACGATTTGGTTGTGGTGGGAACAAGTCATCCACAATGTTACTCTGAGAGCAGTAACTGTAATCATATACAAATAAAAAAACTTGTTTGTGTAAATTAAAGTGCTGAATAGTTTTCCTTAACAATGATATGAGCAGCTCATAACAATTTAGCAAATAAAAAATCTTAAGAGCTGAATATTTAAAAATATAAATAAGGAAAAATAAAATCAAGTAAACTTACAAATTGTACAATAATAATAATAATAATAATATGATCGAGATTTGCGACACATTTAAATTACTTATATATTTTTAAAATAAATTATCTATTTTCATAAAACTTTTACTCACGTCGACTGGAAGGTTTGAGTCAATTCGTGTTTCAATTCACCGCGATGATTAATGGTAAATATTCGAGTCGTAGGAATTCCGACAGCTCTATAAGCCCAGACATCCTAAAAAATAAAAAAATATTTATAATAACTATTTTAATGACTTATTACTGTCTTTATACTCGCAAATAGTTTTTTTAATACTCACATTGATGCGGTTACCGTAGCCAGCATAGAAAGGCTGAGATCCCTCGGGAAAGAGTGCCTTAATGTCGCTCAGACATGAAATTTTAAACTGTTCTGGTTTTTTCTCGATAACTTCGCGGTGAAAAGCTGAGATTAAACTTGTAGGATTGAGTAAAAGTGGCCCATCTGGAAGCGACAGTTCTCCCTGTCTGATGCTTTTGAGATATTCTCGTGTGACTCGCGCTTGTCCAATTGCTCGTGCTGACAAGTAAAGTAGTTTGTAACCGTTGTTTTTAATTTTAGTAAAGAGCTGTGCTACACCAGATTGAGCCCAATCTTTCCCAACAATAGGTAATATATGGCCGAGCACATCGGATTTGGTGATTGTGCCATCGATATCTGATATTACAATCTTGTCATCCCAACGCCACTTGTAGATGAAGCATTTGCATCGTGTTGTGCCCTGGTAGGCTGTCGTTACACTGAATACTACTTCATTTACGCCTTCTTTTAGATCTAGACTAGCCTGTATTGTTAAAAGAAAATGTAAATATTATTTCTTAACAAAAAACGCCTTCATATCAAATAAAAAATAATATACGTACAATTTGTTCGGACGAAAGCCTTAGAGTCTTTCTAAAATTTTGCGTGCCTTTGGACGCAACATTAGTAGTCGAGCTACTAGGTACAACATTTGAATTGTTAATAGCAGATGGAATGTCAATGCCTCTTTCTTCGTGAATCGGCTGATGATCTTCTTCAGAGTCGTCTTCCTCTTCATTACCAGCACAGTAGCTTCTAAGATCCGCTTCCTTGCTTGACAAGCAGACAGGTGTATCAGATTTCTCCTCGATCTCGTCACTAAATCTTACGAGTGATTGGCTAGTTTCTATGCTTTCATGACTATTTGTTAATTGCTCGTTCAACGCTTCTTTATTACTCTCATCGCTGTTAAATATAATAAATGATTAAAAACATTGATTACAGAACTAGTTAGTAGTAAAATATAAATTTACATACTTGGTAATCATGGTAGCTGTGTTACTATCGGTAATGTCTTCTTTAGAAACATTAGCGTCACTTACATTCATTTCTGACGTTATGACACTTTGATCTATGACACAAAAATCAAATTTTAACATTGCTTTAATAAAAGCAATGTGGCGAAATTGAATATATTCTTTAGCGACGTCTTACCTTTACCAAAGCTTGAGTTTGGTGACTTTTTGGTAGGCTGACTGGATCGCCTCCAAGTAAACCAAGAACTGTATCCACCACCACCAGATGAGCTTCTACTATTGTTTCTACCCTCAACCTTACTATCGCTCGCGGACCTCTTTCTATCCTCGTACAGATTCGAGAGTGCGCTGTTCGGCAGATGCTTTTGCAAAGCTACATAGGTCATGACTATGGCGCAGCCAGTTGCCCAGTTGTAGTATTTTCCGTTGACCTTGACCACGAGATTCGGGTTCTCGAAGAGCTTTGGATCGGTGCAAACATCTTCAAAGCGCACAGCATGACGTTGGAAGAGCTCATCACTCGGTTCAGCTTCAGCCAAGGCATCGAGCCCACCACACAGCGACAGTCCAACTTCCAAATTCGATTCGTATTGCTTGGACGTCGACTCATCGAAATCGCTGTCTAAGGATTTGGAACCTCCTATCGCACCCTCTACACTGTTCGGGCTTTGTGGTAAGGATGGCCCATTTCCAGATTCTGCATCTTCTTCGTCGGCTGTTTTTTCTATAAATAATTTATTATACTCTCCGTAAATCCAGAATTGATTTTTTTTTTTCCTTAAAAATAGTCTGTAATATTAATGATAAAAGCATAAATTACAGTAAAAATTTTAAGGTTTCAATGACTTTTTTATTACTGAAATATATAAAATGGTATTAACTAATAATTAATATGACTCAACAACGTATGAAAAATTTATTGAAAAAAAGAAAGTAAGAAATTTTATAAAAGCTAAATAATGATGTAAGATAGCAAAAGCAAGGAAGGAAAGGATTTATTTATTAAAGTAAAAAAGAAAAAAAAGAAAGAAAAAATGAAGCCTGTAAAATCTGTCAAGTGATCTGTCAAAAGTTTCCGAAGCGATGGTCAAAACTGTAATACCTTTGTTAACGATACCTCCCGCTCCGCGATGTGATGAGGGAAAATAAAGCGCAGCGACCTCCGGGTCCAGCTCATCCGCGTTGAGGTCGCTCAGGTATATGCCCTCGGACTCCGGGTTGTGCCTGACGCGCGACGTTTTCTTCATGAACGAGAACATTCCTCCGAGCATAGACCGACGTGCGTCAGCCGCAGCTAAGATTTTTTTCACAAGTGGTTAGTTCGTTTGATGTGTGCACATATATACATGCGAGAGCAAGCCGGCCGCCACTTGACGCGTGATCGGCTGTCCTCGATCATAAAGCGCACGACTGACGTTTCATTTTCGGATTTACAATAAAATTTACATTTGTTGTGCGTGTGCAAGGCAGCGTGCGCGCGCGAGCGTCTGTGTGTGCGCACGTGCGTATCCTCTTAAACACAGTGGCTTATTGCTTAACGCAAGCTATTTTTTTGTTTGCAAGAAGCGATTGGTTATTAATGAAAGCAAAAATCGCGATTATAAGAAATATGAAAAAGTATACTGCAGCAAAATGTATGAGAATGATCATAATTATTTTAAAAAAGCGTAGAATTTCATAGGGCGTTAGAGTTGATTTATAATGACTCTAAATTAACATCTCACATATGTTATTGTGCTTCTTTTACATTTTATTTATTGAGTTACGCCTCGCGTCGACAGAGAAAATTTTTGTTTCAACTTTTGCACCCTCTCAAATAATAAATAAGAATTAAGAAAATACATACTTTCGTTATTAGAAGCGTTTGAGTCGATCGGATTCAATGGCCGGCCGTGAACATCGACAATTCCCTCATGTGTAGGACTTGGTAATTCGCCCCACCTCCAACTTTGGGCTTTAATATCTTCTGCCTTGCTCTCTTGTGTAATTTTTTGCACCTCAAATTCCGTGTCAGATTGGATTGGTGAATTCGGTCTAGATTCTTTATTTCTATTTTGAAAAAGAAAAAAATGTTAAAATACAAGAAATTTATTCATTTTAGAATTTATACACCACTTACTTTGTTGTGATTTCAGTATCACTAAAAAAATGAAAATCCGTTGCCGTGTGAGTAATATTTATTTTATCCAATTGATCTTCTACAGAAATATTTTTTGTTTCATCTTTTGGAGCAGCTTTAGACTCCTACAAAAATTAATAATTGTTAACATAGGTAATTAACAAGATTATATCATACTTAATTTTAAAATGCGTAAATACTCACGGAATTATTATCTATAAGTGGTTTTTCAATTTCGATTGCTGGAGCCAGAGACGTAACGGTTTTAGCTGGACTAGCACTAATAACCGTCTCAGTCGTATTCATGCTGATTTTCCTCTGAGTATTTTTTCTCTTCATTGTACTCTTTCGTTTCTTCTTTCTTTTTGAGTTACTGTTGTTGCCTTTAATTTCATCAGTAGTGGACTCATCTTTGGAGCTTCTCTTAGCTGACGAAGATGACGAGGAAGATAAAAGAGGCATGTAAACGCCAGTACACTCTTCTTCAAGTGATTTATCTTTCAAATAAAATTGATCATTTGGATCATTTTCAACAATTGGTCTGAAATCATTGTTTACTATGCTGATTTTACGAATTTTTTCAGATGATGTAACAGCAACAAAAGACTTAGGGTTAGAAATGGTGGGAGTCTGAGACTTTTCATCTGTAATTACGTTTTCCATGTCGAAGATTTCTTCGTCATCATTAAAACACAATAATTTATCTTTATTTTTTTCCTCGCCTTCATCTTCTTCTTCAGCATCTTCTTCTTCATCTTCAGCTCCATCTGATTTTTTTAGTAATAAGGGACTGATCTGTTTCCAGTCACTCAACAGTGCTTTTTCAAAGCTCTGTCTTTGTTCTGCTGGAAGCTCTGGAAAGTTTTCTTTAAAAAGCCTTTCCTTATCTTCAGTTTTAAGAGCTGAATATTGTTCACTTATCATTCGCTGTTTTTGGACAGTCGAAATAGATCCATAATACTCATGAAACATCTTATTTCTTTCCGCTGTGGTTAGTGAGGCAATTTGAAGCCACTTTTCACGTTGTTCAATTGGTAGATCTGAAAAGTGTTCTATTAAAAAATTCTCTCTTTCTTCTGATGGCAAAGCAGACATTTGCTCCCACTTTTCTCGCTCAATTGACATAACTGAGTCTCTGAGTATTTTCTCATGTTGCTCTTGAGGTAAATCCGAGAGAACATTGAATCTGCTATAAATACAAATATTTTTATTGTTTTCAATTGTTATCATAAAGTGTAGGAATAACCTCAACAAAACATATATTAAACTCAAGTTACCTTGTGTTACTAGAAAAACAATCATCATCATTAGGAATAGGTGAACATGCTAAGTGAGGTGGAATTTCTGAATCACTTGGAGAACCATCTGCCCCTGCTACTTCTTCAACAAAAAATGCTTCACCAGAATCACCAAGTTTCATATGAATTTGTCTTGGCTCTGAATTGATTTCAATGTCGACCTGTGATGGTAGCATAAATCAAATGCAAATGTAGTTTTAAGTTTTTATCAATATAATGAAAAGAAAAATAATAAAATGCTTACTATTTTTTCTCTGGAGCGCAATACTCCAAGTTTTCCAAAGCGAACATGAAATGGAGAGCAGGTGTAAGAGCCATCTGGTTGTTGCACCACTACAACGTCAATGGCTCCAGTAAGTGTGGCTGCATTAATTTCATTATAGAAGTCACGGAAGTTGCTAATGAACTTGCCGATGTAATTCATACTGTTATACATTGTAATGGTTGAGCTTTCCTCATCAAGTCTTTGGCCTCAGACGACCTGAAGAGTTGCTACAAATGTGGTTTCTTTTAAAATTAGGCTATAAAAATTAATACAAAAAATCTTTGCAATCCAACTAATCTATTTTTCTGCAACAAACAAAAATAAATTATGCGATTAAAATGATTATTGTAACATAAGAACTCAAAATTATTTATTTTATGCATAACTAAATTGAAAAAAGAACACTTGTTACTTATTTCAAAACAATTAAACAGCGCAAATTTATTGCTCTATTATTTTTATAATTTTACAGGCATACAGGTACAACAAAAAATAATGTGATCTACAAGATTAATGGATTTAAAACTGAATATTGCTATTAATAAGTAAAGAATAAACAATATTTTTGAAACATAATGATAAGAGTGCACACATAATGCTCGATCAATGATGTCCCTCCCTCTCATCTTAGCCCCCTTCTATCTCAATTAAACTTGGAGCAGAAATAGAGGAAGAGGTAACCGCCAACCCTTTAAACTTATCGATTTTCTGCAACAGTGACGAACACAAGTTAAGCTCCTTATAACTGTTAAAATAAATGACACATTTGATAGCCACGAGGCATATAACAAACAGAGAATGCGAGTACGTAAGCTCTTAAAGCTTTTTCCACAAATAAATAAAGAAGCGAGCCATGAATCATCGGCTTCAAAGTTTCTAGGAACCTTTACTCCTAGAAAGAGATACGAGTGAGAAAAATGACGCGTTTTAAGGTTAGAGTACAACTTTTTGTGCAGTGTGCGTGTATTCACTACGACTACAACTACCTTGAGAGTGAAACTGGGAGAAATCTTAGTCACGTAAACGTTGGTTGACGTATGAGTTTTTGCATTCAAAGATTCCTTTTGAAAATATAAGGCAGAGGACCATGAGAGTTTCTCTTACTGCTCCTCCTTCTTCACTCATCTCATCATATCTCCCACCCCCGCCCCACCTTTACCCCTAGTCATATTTGTGTATATAGATATATACACGTAAGTAAATATATGCACCGCCGGAGTCATTTTTTTGCACAATTATGCAAAGCCAAGATGAAGATTAATAAATTCTATTATATGCAATACATTTGTCAAAGAATAATTGAATGTAGATGTTTACCTTCACTTGTGTCCCTCGAGTGCGCCAACACCTTCCCAGCGTCAAGAAAGAAATAGAGAGAGAGAGAGAACAAGAAGAAAAGAGTGCAATCAATATATATATATATATATATATATATATATATATATGTATACTTATAAGAAGTCTTCGTCGTCTGCTGAGATCACGCGTGCGGTCCGTCAGGCGCAGCTGCGAACCGCATACTGAGATATATATAGTACACTAGTATAAACTATTACTTATATACGCGCGAATCGAGATGCTCCGGTTTTTTCTGCTTTTCCACCTTTATTGAGGATATGATACGTCACATATGACATCTCGCCGCTGTCCCCTACTCCCATAACATACGACTCAATGTGTTTCTTCCTCAAATCGACTATGTACATATGTACATACCTATATGTCAATTCCAGGAAGAGGAAGAAGTACATACATTGAGTAGGAACGTGACGTCATGAGTCACGTGATGTTTCACGACTCCAAATCCCTATATTATATATACACTCTCTTATTGTGCGGGTGTGCGTGGCTCTACCATAGTGCGAGCTGAGTAACAGCTGTCTGTACTTCTGTAGCTGTATGTACAACTACAAGTACAAGTATAGTACTCACGTCGCCCGGTGTATACCCGGAATACGGGATCCGGCCACTTCACTAAGCGAGCGTGTTTGTATGTATGTACATACACTAATATCTCGTGTGACGAGCATTGGCCGATGGTACGTTTTATACAATGACTCTTATGCGCGAGTGAGTGGGGATGAGCAGTATATAGCAGTCATGGCAATTTGCAATTGCAACTGCAGTGCGCAGCACTGGGCTAGGCTTATTATTTACAATGACGCTGGCTAGGCTGTTTCTTAGTTTTTTTTTTTTTTTAACCATAATTCGCTTGTATGTGGAGAATATTTTAAAAAGATGGCTGTTTTTTCTGCTACTACGCTGCTGTTTATAGCCGAATCGAATATTCGTGCACTGATGCACTCCTTTTTTATTCGTCAAGTATTACTTAGTGTGTGTGTATGATTTCGCGCGATATAAGTAGGTAAACGAGAAAAAGCTGCTAGGTCATTTGGCTTCTTGGTTGGTTTGCGTCTGATGCAATAATGGCAAATTAAAGGAGATAAGAGGACAAAGATAGAGCGCCAATACTGTTCAATGTCGTTCTTTCTTATCTCTTTGGCTATTAAGAAAATTTAATTCTTAAAATTCTTACCAACAAAGAAACATTAATTGTTGAATACTAAAACAACATTGTCTAAAAATATATTTACTTGGCATGTCTTTTACAAATACATCGTTTTCAAGCGCAAATATTGAAAATACTCCAAAACTTTGATTAATAAAAGCAAAGAGCTTTTTTAATAATAATAATAATACATAATAATAATAATAAAATCGTCAACAAATAATATGTTTGTACACATCAAAACAACGTGTGCTTATCTGGCAAATATATATATATATATATATATATATATATATAT
>JAPYZE010003577.1:0-12568 GCA_030522805.1 Leptomastidea abnormis | reverse complement strand
AGAATCTTATTTCAAATTGGGATTAATAAAAGGTGCTTTTTGAGTGAACTCGCGGCGTGTAAGAAAATTTTGCCTGATTTTTTTAGTAAAAAACAAAGTAATAAGAATATAAGACAAAATTGGTATAGACTATCAGCTGTGTAGGATGATATAAATAAAGAGAAAAAAACATTTTAGGATGAAATTTATCATTTAAAATGCCATCGGCTTAAAGAAAAGAAAACATCTATCGTCGATTGTTGTGGTATAGGCACAGCTGAGCCGTTGTGCGTCTTGTATATAGGGCACCGTAAATCGATTAGGGAACAGATGAAGGATTGTCCGGAAAGCTGGTCTGCTTCTCTTTTTATTTTCCAGACTGCGTGTCCAAAAGTAGTGCGCGTGTAACTTTGGAAAATGTAATTATATATATATATTAAAGAAGGCGTACCAAAAGCTGATCCGAGAACATAATTTTTTTAAGGCTCGACGTTTCATAATTTATTAAAGCTATTCCTTAAACATACCCGTTCGATTTTACCAAATCCAATAATTGACTAATTTCTTTGCTATACCTACAGTATACTAAAATGTATTTTTTTTTTTAATTGTAAACTATGTGCGGTGTGATTTTAATAATTTTATCAACATATATTTATTATTATAATTATTATTATTATTATTATTATTATTAATTATTATTATTATTATGTGACTTACACTGTCTTGATAAATAAATTATTAATAAAAATATAATTGTAAATACACGTATTATTGTTTTAAATTCTATATTCTTAAATAAAAATAAATATAAGTGAGAATGATTACACGACAATATGTAATAGTAGCAGAGCTTTGACTTTCATCTGAAATTACCCGTTCATTACATTTGATTGCAATATTCATAGAAACTATTTGTTTTTTAATCTTGTTTTTTTTTTCACTGTACGCTTGGTTTGCTCACTTAGGAGTGAACTGAAAGCAAGAGAGAAGATGAGTCACGCAAAGGGAAATATATATATAGAGAGAGAGAGAGAGAGAAAGAGATGAAGGGGGTGAAAGGAGAAGAGGAAGGTCGAGGGAGAGGGTAGTGGTGTAAAGTTGAGGGTAAAGGTTAAGCGCCCGGAGCAGTGACAAGCGCGGCAAAGCTGGGCGATCGCATGTATAGTGCGGATCATAATTTTTTTACTTTACTGCTGGGCAATAAAGCGCGTAGCCGGGCGTAGGTGGGCGTGGGGAGATTCCGGCCGCAAACATTGCGTTTGAACTCGCTGCTCTTTGGGCGGGTGGATCCCGGCAGGACCGCGGCTCTCACCTGCGTGCGCTTCAGTGGACTTCGTTTTACTGCCCCCCCCCCTCCCCCACCCACTTTCCTCCTCACAATTCTCGTGTCCCTTCAGGAAGAAGCAACCCCCCGTTGTAAAGCTCACGGAGTGGCAACTATGCAGTCGAACTATTTGACAATAGGCGTCAATAACAAATAATAATATAAATAATAATAATAATAATAATAATAATATCAACGATAAAGCACGATCAGTGTGTGTGTATATAAATATGTATATATATACACTTATACATTTTATATTGTATCACCTCTTTGGCTGTGTGGAGCGACCTTGCCGATCACTACAGTGTTGACTACCTAATTGAATGGCATTTTATTTAGCACGCTGTTCCTCTCACATTCTCAATAGCCTGGCATTTACCTCAATTACGTAGTATTTCAGTGAGTAGGTACACACCTGCAGCGATAAGCTTGGCGCTGCTGTGCTTTGCTGCTTGCTATATATAGTAATAGCGCGGGGCGGTTTTGGCCGACGAGCTATACTAACCCACTTCTCTCGGACTCTCCTGCCGACCGGCTGTTCTTATATAGATATATTATACGGACGACTCGGCTCGGACGCTCTCGTTACGCTTGCGCACAGCTCTGGCGACATCAGACCCCCCCCCCTTCCACCCCCTTCGACTTACCCCCCTTCATCCAACCACCCACCCACCCTTTGCATTGTAAGCTCAAACCTCCTCCAGCTCTGGCTATGTCTTATTCTCTTCCTCTTGCTTCTCTGCTTTTATTTCGCCAGCGTATCATAAAATTTTGATCTATTCGTCTTTTTATACACGTGTGTTTCTTATCTTGTTATATATTTTTATTTCTTTCTTTTTTCATTCATCATTTTTATAAATCATATAATTTAAGAAATCAGCCTTTTTATCCATCGTAGAATTTTATTATTTTCAATACAAATTAGGGATGAGTATATTTTTCAAATTATTCTATTTAATCTTTTTATTTATTTATTCACTTTTTTTTTTTTGTAAATTGGTCTTCGTGAAAAACTTGGTGGATGTATAGTAAGTGTCCAGTTTTGATTGTCCGACTAGAAGATGATAGGTATGTGCAGCCCTATCTAAATCTAGCACCCTACCTATATATAAAAATGAACAATTTTAGAAATATCGAATTAAAGTTGATCTCATGGCAACTAAAGTGTTTGTACCTAATTGTACCTTGTTGGTGTATACCTACCTTGTTTTGCATGCATAAACGTACGAATGATTTTAAATCTGCTGGATGCAGGAAAAAAAGGTAGAGGCAAAAAAAAACGTACGTATAGGAAAAACTTGTCAAAGAGTAAGCTTAGCTGGTGGTGGTGGCCCAGCTGTGGAGCTGAGGCATTTTAGGGCTCGGCGTGCTTAGCCTTCCCCCCCGGCCCCGCACGCGTAATTAGCGCCAAGCAAAGACAATATTTGCCGAAAAGAAATAAAAGGGGCGCGGTAGAGGGAAGAGGGGGGGGGAGGGGGGCTAATCCCAGAGAGTACCAGTCCGGTAGAATATACATAATGGCCGATGATGCTGCATGTCGAGCGCAACACTGGCGATGCAATGCAGAGCAGAATGAGCAATCCTAAGCGCAGCACGGGTGGATCAGAGAGGTGTAGGTACAGTGAAAAGAGCACAAAGCAAATAAGTCAACAAGTTGAGCAGCGGCGGCGGCGGTGGCGGCTGTAATCTGTTTGCCGATAATCATCGCTAGGTATATTAGGAAAGCGCAGCAATAACGGAAGCAGCTCTGCCATATAACGGACAATAGGAAAGGTAGCCGAAAGTATTATAAGCCACTAGTAGGACAAAGTGCTCCTCTCGAATCAATGACACGTCGCGTGGTAAATATAACAATGCGCGGCCCCGCGCCCTCATAACGGGAGCACCATACCATGTCGTTTTGGAAAATCCTTCAGCAGCAGCTATTCCGACCTGCTGCTTATGTATAAGTGTCTCTTGTGATGCCTCTCCGAGATCCGGCCTAATCTACATCTACCTGTCTCCGTGTCGATGACGCCGAGGTAGCTTAAGCGAGTATAATACATGTTGTGCAGCCAGCACTTGCAGGCTCCTCCTCCTCCTCCTCCTCATCCTCATCCTCATGCTAAGCACTTGCTCCCCTGCACGTCGTCGTTCTCTTGCAATCTTTAGGAATTATGTGACAAAGTGCGTAATAGGCAAGCTTATTTTTTCTAGTGTTTGGCACTTTTGATACATATATACCTATATGCTATTTTGTTGTTATTATTGTTATTGTTTAGATGTATATACAATTTATTATGCATGCCAATATACTTTTTTAACAATAAATTAGTCTTCTGCGTACATCTAGACGCAATATAATAGCGAGTATACTTGATGCGCGTTGCTCAATATTTATATATATACTTATAAAGAATGACCTGTTTTAGCATTTTCAACGCGAAAGCAAAGCGTATTTTGTAATGTCTGATAAAAACAACAACAACAACAACAGCAGCTATTATATAGCAAGCCAGTAAAGTTACAGGATATAGCCTTGTTCAGAATAGAGAGCACCAGGTAAGAGAGTGTAGGCTGTTGCCTAAAGTATTGAGCACCTAACTGCAGCGAGCGCGATACGCGATACGCAGCGTCGATAAGCTTGAGACTTATTGATTCAGCGGTGATGTTGTGTGCTACTCTGCTTCGTCCATTTTTCTGTGAATCCTCCTATTCTTCAGAATAAATCCAAAGTAATTCTACCCCCCCGCCGGCCACCATCGCGTCAGCGTATCAGCCTATGAGCTGTGCCATACTACTCTTCATATATCCTATAGGTATTTATATAAAATTTATACCTGCATTAACACACACTGCACTTAATTTTCTACTGCTGCTGTTGCTGCTGCTGCTGGGCACACAGGATCCTCGGGAGAGGAAGCGGGAGAAGTGGTCGCAGAATGAACATCAGCCGCGCGCAGACAGGTATAATGGTTTGAAGGTTTGAATGCGCTGACAATTCGCGGTATCGCGCGTAGAGTACGCAGGTATATATAGGAAAGAGAGCGACGAGGCAGCAGCAGCAGCACAAGCTGGTCCCCTCCTGCCGGCCTCTTCCTCCACAGCCGCAAGAGCAGTGATGCAGGCTGCGCGAGTGATGCTCGAGAAAAAGGCCTCGCTATTTATATGTATATTCTACCCTGAACTACCTGCCTATACCTTATTCTACCAACTAACCGACTAGGTACTACGTACAGTGGCAGCATAGGAGCGGAGAGAGATACTGCAGGCAGCAGTGTGCGTCGACGGTATAGCGCAGCAGTGTTAGCACTATATAGTATAAAGCGCCAGCCAGCTATATACCTGCCTACATCATATCTTTGGTCACGTGCACACACGTGTGCATGTACATGTACAAAGCGAGATGCATAAAATGCATACTATGCAACGACACTTTTACGCATAGACGCATAGACACACACACACACACACACACACACACGTAAGAGCTGGTTCTCGGGGCCACGCGAAGAGTAGGGTAAAGAGAGAAAGAGAAAGAGAGAGAGAGAAAGGGAGTAGCGTGGGTCAGGAGTAAGAGAAGAAGAAGGACGGGGCGGTAGTGATAAAAAGAGATAAAAAAGAGATATATAGATATATGTATTATAGAGTGAGCGAGCGAGTGAGTGAGTGGGAGAGCGAGTGAGAAAGCGCGAGGGGGAGTAAGAGGGCGGTGGGGCGAGAGGAGCAGCAGCAGCAGCTCACAGTGCAGAGGGCAAGCCCCGTGCAGGAAGCGGAGGAGGTAGAGCAGCCCCGCCTTCGTCGGACGGACACCATGATAGTCGGGCTCGGGCAAATGGAAAAGGCGAGAGGGACGCGCGGCCGGCTTGGATGTCGAGGCGCGGGCCAATCGCGGCGGCCCGCAGCCCGGGCGGGGCGGGACCGTGAGCAGCGCCGTCGCGTGGCCGCTCGCGCAACGAGGGGACTCCGGGCTCGGGGAGAGGCTCGGGCTTCATTATGTGTCATTATACCGGTCCACGCCGCCCGGTGATGTGCACGGTGTGCCGCCGTTGTGTCTTGTGTGGGCAGTTTAACAACTCTGCAAATCTATCGAGACTCGCGCGTGTTTCTTCTTCTTCTTCTTCTCCTCCTCCTCCATCTTTACCACCATCATCATCATCATCATCATCATCATCCTCACCATTATCATCATCATCATCATCACCTTCTTCTTGTGTGCTCCTTCGGATTGTCCAGTATCACGGCCCGTGCTCTCAGTGAATTCTCTTTTAACCAGCAATTGCCACCTCCCCAAAGTGATCCCGCGTCTCTCATTATCCTCATCATTGTCCTCATCGTCGTCGACCATCTCCTTCTCTTCTCTTCTGTGCGTTTACTTTTTATTGTTTGCCACCACCTCCTCCTCCTCCTCCTCCCAACGTCTCTTCATCCTCCTCCTTTATCTTACCCTCTTATGGTTCAGCGGCTTTTTCGATCACCGTGTGCTACTCGACTGTCCCAGCACCTGCCAGTGTACGCGCGCGAGTGTTTAATACAGCGATGGAGCCTTGCTAGTAGCTTAAAAGCAACGATAACACGAGTGTAGAGGTGACAACAACAGCAACAACAACAACAAGCAGCGTCGAGCCGGTCTCCTCCGGTTGATCCCCTGCAAATGTCGGCTCCGGTGCAGGCCGGACCAACGCCGAATCGTTCCTCAACGCCAGCAGGGCCACCGTCGCCACCGCCCCAACCCGAGACCTCCGCACTAGACGTGCAGCAGGGAGCGCCGCTGGCTACCAGGGGACACCGGGAGTCTCGCCTTTGAACCTCAGCGAGATTGATTCACAAAGATTTTCAATCAATCCGGCTGGTGTTGTTACTTGTGGCAAGTGCAAAAACCAACTGACTCGAGGAGGAATTTGTTGATAAGTAGAGAAGAAAAAATAAATAAAAATTGTGTGCAGTGAGCAGTGGCAGCTAGTTCACCATGCGTTGGGTCAGTCGTCGGAAGAATCGGCCGAGTGCCGGCTTCATTGATAGAAGCTGACCCTCGCGAGGCCGTTTCTCTTTCACTCTCTTCCTTTTCCTCTTTCTTTCTCTCTTTCTCTTTTTCTCTCTCTCTCTTCCTCTCTCGCTCTCACTTTTCTCTGAAGTGTGTTAAAGTAGTTGGACGTCGAAGTGTGTGTTATAAAACTGTGTGAAAAATAGCCTCCCACAGTGTGATGGTTGTGATATCATGATGATAATAATAATAATGATGCTGCTCCTTTTACCTGACAAACATAAAGGCTAAATCGTTAATCCGATTAGCTAGTGCTTCAAGTTCTCCCTATTCTTCGTCGTCAAAACAAGTATCAGTTATTCGATATCAGCAGTGTTGCGTGACCGTGCTTAATACATAGTGCTACACTAATCTTACACGAAAATACACACAAATACACACACGCGCACACATACACACAAAGACATAAACAGCTCAAACAAATAGAGCAATGTTGAGTGCAAAGGCTGATTGAACCAGAAAAGGCCTCTGATCAAATAGGTCAGGTCTTCAATTCATAGCCTAGCCGGACTGTTTGATTGAGCCAAGCAGCGGCTTCTGCGGCTAGCAAAGTGTGCCGGCGCGGCAGGGTGCTCGCCGCTCGGTAGGAGACTGGCCCCGCGGGCCCAAGCGTCGGCTGCTGGGCCGGAGCCAAACCCGCACTGGCCTGGACTGCCACAGCGGCAGCAGCAGCAGCAGCAGCAGTGTCAGCTGCTGCACAGTGCCTGGGAAAAGAAGAAAAAGCTCCGCTGTTGCTCGCCACGACTCGAATCCTCTTGTTTATCGACGCCGTCTTCAGCGACGTCGTCCTCGTCACCGTTAACCTGCCGGAGGTGGCCAGGTCCCAGCTGCGACTCCGTCGCCTCTAAGGTGGAGCATCGGGGCGCCACGACGACGCTCAACTTCACGGATCTGGGGAGCCCATTCGGGGCGGGCGACCCCTGTCCGTCGAGCACCCCGACCCCCAACAGCATGTCCGGTGGGGGTGCCGGCAGCGGCGGTGGCGGCGGCGGGGGCCCGTCGGCAGGCGGCGCCGGGGCTGGAGGTGCGCCCAGCACGACCCCCGGCGCGACCGGGGGCGCGGGCTCGGACCTCGAGCAGCACCTGCACCACTCGATGGGCTCGGTGACGCCCGGGCCCGGGGGCAACGGACCCGACAGCGCCTCCAGCACCCCCGTCTCCCAGAGCGGCAAGTCCGCCTTCATCGAGCTGCAGCACAACCTGTACAACCCGAGCGGCCTGAGGGCGGCGGGCGGCTACCCGGGCAGCCACAACGTGCCCGGCGCCCACCAGTTCTCCCAGCACGTGGGCGGCCTCGCGAGCCACCAGGTCGGCCAGCCAGGTGGCGGGGGCGGGGGCGGCGGTGGGGCCGGCCAGCAGCAGCACGGGCCCGAGACGGGCTTTCCCAGCCCGAGGAGCGCCCTCGCCGGCTACCCCTTCGCCCCGATGCACCAGCACAACGCCTACGGCTACCACCTCGGCTCTTACGCGCCACAGTGCCCCTCGCCGCCCAAGGACGGCGAGTATCCGAACTGTAAGTACTGCTATTATTATTATTATTATTACCCATTATAATTATTATTATTACCTATTATCATTATTATTTATGTAACTCTATTGATACGCACTCTCTATTTATACCCTTGATTCTTCCGGACTATTCAAAACTTCTACTTATACTTCTTTCTTACTTTGTATCTCTCTTTCTCTCTCTCATCTCTCTCGTTCTCAAGTTTTTTATGTAAATATATGCACAAGTGCAGTTAGGCCTTTTTTATCTTGTATCTTTGTATAATAATAAAGTCAGATTCAATTTGATTCTCTTTTCTTTTGTTAGCTTCTTTGTCACTTCTGACGTATAGTTCCTTCGCAGTAAATTAAACAAGTGTCAACTATTAGCTTGGCCCTTGCATTCTCACGTAATTTAACTGCTGGCTACTGACAGTGCAAGCTCATAAAAGAGGGTATTTTTTTTTCAAATCGACATAAAAAATTTGAATTTTACTCCAATTGACATGTATACCACATCTCAAAATTAAAAATTGTAAAAATTTTATGACTTGTATAATGAATGAAGTCGCTTTAATATTAAATATTCTTTTGACGTGCTTTAACAATCTAATAACGTGAGAAAAACATTTTGCTTTTACGTGAAGAAATACTTGATCTTTTTTAATTTGACTTTTGATTTGTAAAAATATCTTTATAACCCTATTAAAAATTTGGACAAGCAAAACAGAAAAATAGATTAACTTTTACAAAAAATAAAAAAAAAGTTTGCTGTTCATGTATGATTTTGCTTACTTTGACAATTTATAAAACTTTCATAATTTTTATAAGATTATTAAAACTGGTTAAAAATATTCAATATTGAAGCCATGTTTCTCATACCCAATTTTTCGTGAAATTAAAACCTTTCGTTTTAATCGGACATCATAAAAGTTAAAATATTTCTTAGATTCAAGATTTGATTCTAGACTAATTTTTATTCAAATATGATGATAATATTTATTACATAAAGAGGTTTATTGTCAAAAATTATTCTGTATTAGAAATATAAAGAACAATTTAAAACCTACGAAGCTTAAAAAAAAAAAATTTCTAAGGGTAACATTAGGGGAGACGGACAATAATCAATACTGAGTCAGCTAAATAGCGTATCATTAATATCTTTTTTCAAGCAGTTTACAATTGTTTGCTTACAACTCTACAAGATTTAGTTTAAAATACTGTGCTTTAAACAGGTGTAACGAAAATTAAAATTATTTTTTTTTAAAAAATAAAAATTATTTTTTTGAAAAACTAAATTTATTTTTTAGTTTAAGAAGCTAGAAAAAAATTGAGATTAAATTTTAAATTTAATTTATTACAATTTTTATAAAAGAAAAACCGAGTAATTTGTATAAATTTTATTATTTGTTCTAAAATATAAAAACTTGAATGTTAGTGCGCATGGTTGGTCTGATAAATTTAAAAAAATGAAGGCGATTCATCACATGATTTTCGAGATATCGCGGAGACCCATTGTATATACTAAGTCAAGCATCTAAATTTAATCATTAAAAGATTTTCGAAGAAAGAATGTAGACGATATTTAGAAAAAAATGTTTTTAAAAGGAATTTTTCAATTTTATCAAAGTACGATTTCAATTATATCGTTGGAAGTTGTTGAGAATACTTGAAAAATAATTTTTTATTTGTATCAGTTTAAAATAATTTTTTTTTATTTACAATGAACAACGAACGTTTTGCCCGGCAATTTTTCTAGGCTTAAATATTTTTACGCTTTTTTGATTATCATTTATTATTTGTTTAAATAATATAGAACTATAATTTTTTGTACATTTTGCCTCGTTTCAAGCAATAAATAAGAAAATCGTTAAATAAATAAGAGTCTTAATTAATGCAATGCTCAAAAATTTCTGAATACTTAAAAAAAGTCGCTTGATCTTTCATTTAGTTTGATAATAAGATAATTGAGTAAAAAACAAAATTTTGATGAAGATTTTACTTTCATCGTGAAATTGCAAGACAAGTATTAAAATAATTTTTACTAATAAACGTAAACGTGTTTTTATTGTAGATTAAGAATTAATGTTTTAGCATTGAACTACACGTTGAAAAAATAACAATTAAAACATGCAACAACTTTCTGATAGAAATATTTTTGTAACTACAATGATAAACCTATGATTCCTAACTCATGTATATAGAAACATATACGGATTAAGCCTCTCAGGCGTACTCATGTGTTATATACATTAAGGGATACGGCACTGTTTTTAATAATAAATGACCAATAAATATAAACAGATTTCAAAGTGTATAAGCAGAAGGAAAAAAGAAGAAGAAGAAATAAAAAAAGTTGCCGATATGACGTAATAATATTAAGCGTGTTTGGATAAATTTGATCGCGTCATGGTCTGGGCACCTGCAACTGCTTACGCTGCACGTGTACCGAAGTATTTGTACTTTTTAAGGAAACAACGGTCGCCGCGAGCGGTCCAATTAAGATATAATTAACGAAGATAAAGAATATGAGAGACACACGATAAAGTTTAGCGAGGTCGTTCGGCGGCAATAATCCCCAGCGCGGCGATAACGTGCGCGTAAGTTAGAATAGGGGATGAGCAGCCAGTGAACGGGCTTCAGCGGGACTGAGCGGAAAAAGCGCTTGACGTTTTCGTGCTGCTCTCGTAGTATAGTTAAAGTTTTGGCAAAGAATTTCGCGACGGTTGCATGCATGACGACGACGACGACGACGACGACATTGTCCGCGATATGCCAGTGGTGCTTTGTGCCTGGGCCGTCAGCAAAGCTTGCGCTCCCGGGCCAAATGAGCTACTGCGATTATGAGTACGCGAGGGATCGATACGCAGGCAACTACCACACACTAGTCGCTTAAAAAGAGCGCAGCTTGCCCGTGCGTGGTGGCTGCATTTACACAGCTATACACCCGTGCGTCCGCGATTATAAAATAGAAAAATTTTAAAATAATAATATCATCAATAAATAAATGACATTTTTTATTAAATCTACAAGTTTTACACAAAAACTTAAATAAAAACCTGGTCGTTTATTACATCTGATCTAATTTGACGGCTCATGTAACAGCAGAAAGATTCGTAATATACATTTTGAACAAATATTTATATTATTTATGTTATAAAAGCGAGGTGCGGAAAAGTAGTTTCTTTGGAATGAAAAGTTATTTAAAAGTGTGATCAATGTTGTTCTCTATATAGTTTATATAGGATGCGTCGAACGAACGCGTCTTTTCTACTTAATAATATAATAAGCTTAATTGCCTAATATGCTTACTGCACTGCACTGCACTGCACGCGCGGTATCAATAATTCCTTGATGACGCTTATTATACTCGAGAGATAAGCCAGTTTGTAATTAATTATACTTTCATCATTCGTTGGTTTTTTTCATAAATTCACAATTTTTCGTCGCCGATATAAAAAATATTTTAGTTTTCCTACAGATAATACTTGCGACGAATGATTGAAATACCCTTGTCATATATGCATGAAGTCAGAAATCAGAAAAAGTAAGTAGGTGCAATGCGCCCACGGTTATTAGCGTAATCAGAAAGACAGAAAGCTAGCGAGTGAGCTTAGCGAATAGTCGTGCCTCAACATAAAACAGAGCGACGAAAAACAGATGAAAAAAAGTCTTAAGCTAGCCCAGGCTCTTCCCGTACCCTATTATAAACTGTTTGTGCAATGCTGCGACCGATTGAAACTTATCGCGCGACATTATTGTTTTGCTTCTAGCTAGAAAAAAGCACAAGTCGTTTTTTCGAAGCAGCACACCGCGTAGCCACAACGGCAGGTGACACTACCTATATATGCACCCTCTCAGGGCTGCGTTTCCAAATTGCTCTTGGGCGAAGGTTATTGCTTAAGCTTGCATTTGCAGCGAGTAGAGTGCGAGAGAACTATTCTCCCTCTTTCTTGTCAACCCTTCCTCTGCAGCAGCGGCCGGCTGTAAATTCGCAAAACTTCATCAGGTAAAAGTCCGAGGAAGATAATCGTCGCGTGTGTGATAACCCTCTATCGCGCGCTTTTTCCACGGAAAAAAATTGTACACCCGCTACTGTATAAGTTTCAATAAGTTGCGCTTGCAGCAGCAGGAGCAGCTCTGTGGCTATCGAAGACGACGATGAGGACGATAATCGCGCTTACGGCGCAGTTATCCCTCAAGAGTCCGCGAGGCTAGCGCCTGAGCTCTAATGCGACTGAATGCTTGATGAGCCGCGCTACGACGCGAGTAACGGTCGCGCGTGCGTCTGCCGTTGCGGCCGCGTCAGCTCTCATAGTTTTCCCCAGCCCGCGAACTTGGCTAGGGGACTGCGGGCAGCGGTCATTTTGCGGTCTCGCGCTCCCGCGAGTGTAGGAGTATAATATACAGTAGCGAAGGACTGGCCTGCAGCCACCCCAGCCCGAGCGCCGCGACCTGCTGTTATACACTGCTGCTCTCTTGTTTCTATATCTCTAACCCGCTGTAAGGGATCAGCACCCTTTCTTTTCCAACTTTGTTTCCTCTCCTTTCTTACTTTTTTCTGTTTTGTTGTTTCGAGTTGGTTGCCGCAATATCCCCCCTTCCCCCCTCTCTTCTGTGTAATATACTTGCTCTTACTTCCGCGCCATATATATATATATATATATATATATATATATATATAAAACGCACACCACAACGCAGTGCGAGAGACTTTCTCACGCCTACCTAGGAGATGGCCCCGCCCC
>JAPYZE010003576.1:0-12572 GCA_030522805.1 Leptomastidea abnormis | reverse complement strand
ATGCGCCCTCAATCAGGAGCGTACCTCGAATTTGAAAATTTTTTTTTTTTGAACCATATAACTACCCCTTTTTTGTGGAATTACTCATATACCTATGTATATTCTAGATACACGTATATATGTATATATAGACTATCCATTGCATCAATATAGGCACTGATTCGATATATATCTCTCTTCTCTTGCAAATCGACAAGCAATTACTTACGTGCTTGTTCGCGACAGTTGATCTATTTCGTGCATGAAACTATGCGACGACGACGACGACAACGACTACGACAAGTACGTTAGACTTCAGAAACAGAGAATACTCGTCGAGAGATAACTTTATAAATATATAGGTAATATGTATAAGTATACAGTCAAGCTCGATAAATTTAAAATAGTCAAAATCATATTATATGTGCTCGTTTATCCCTTTATATCCCTTTAGCAGTTTAGCTTTACATAGCAAAATCGCTGTGTGTTGTATAGGATATATAATACGCGCGACCATACAAAATTACTCCATGGTATAGCTCATATTAACGATCTCAAACCTGATACATAATATTCGAGAAGCGCAGCGTCAATATTTGCAAGCTCTACCACTACCGCTGCACTGAGAGAGTAAGTCGTAATACTCTGTATCCATGTGTGCTGAGCCGCAAAAGTCGGTATAGTTGTAGCCAAGGAAATTGAGAGAAGGAGAAAGGGAGTTATAATATATAAGATAGAGACAAACTGGACTGTTCTCTCACGTACGATCGGTCTCTGGAAAATATATAAATGTACCTATAAGTATTTTTACCGATTCAGTGTCGCGTCTGGATTCAAGCACGTCGCTTGCGGCTCTTTCATTCTCATTCGGTTCACATCATCCAAAAGTTTGTCGCGCTTCGTTCGATCCTCTTCCTACCTATACTTTATCTATCTTCTTTTTTACTTTCGAGGATGCTGTTTTTCAAGAAACTTCGACAGCTCACCCGACACCACCTCCACCAAAGTAAGTCGCACGCCCGCCCCGCAGCTTTCTTCTTTACGATTTTCTTAATTAATTCGCACCCCGGCTGCAAGCTTTTTCTCTTTTGCTTTCTTCTTCTGCTGCTAATGGATTTCACCTTTTTACCCTTATTTACCTTGAATTTTTCCCCTGCTTTAATACATGGTATATACCTATGTAGCTTCCCTTTTTTTTTACCACGGGATGAAGTTCGAGATTGGAGAGTCGGATAATTTTAAGGTAAAAAGTAACGGTTAATTTACAGATCCTGCGGTTTTTTAATGTATATACAGGTATATAAATGTTGTGTTTTACATTTGCAACTTTAATAAATTTCTTTTTCTCTCTTTTTTTTATTCATTATTATTTTATAAGCATACAAAAAAAAGCTCGAGTAAATGGTTTTGACGACGTTGAAAAATAAGACCAGCTAAAAGTGAATAAAAAAAAGAAAGAAAATAAAAAAAAAATTATATTTTAGCATCCTTACTCGTAAAATGTTTTGCGAGCACAAACTCACTATAGGTATAGCTAGCTCGTGGGTTAAAAAAGTTTTTTTCCGGCGTGAAATGCATCTAAGTTTTCATGATTTTTACGTCTCACCCTCTCTTCTTCTTCTTCTTCTTCTTCTTCTTCTTCTTCTTCTTCTTCTTCTTCTTCTTCTTCTTCTTCTTCTTCTCCTTAGCTTTTCAAGCATATACGACACGAGCCATACCCTTACCTTCTTACTACATTTATATACTTTGAAGTTCTGAACAAGCTAAACTTTCAGGAAATAAAAATTCCAAGATCTTTGCATGCGCATAATAAAAAAAATATATATATGTACTCCCAGCATTTCCCATTTGAAATAATTCCATAAAGAAAAAAAGCTTGTAAATTTCCTTTTACGCGAAGATGAGAGCGAAGATATAATATAACAACCATTGGATATCAAGATATCGCATAGCTGCGCAGCAGCAGCAGTAGCAGCAGCTCAGCATAGTATATAGAAGTGCAGCGATTAATAATCGTCGTAGGAGAGATATCAGCGTGATAATAAACCAAACGGCAAACCAATTTCCTTGCTACGCGACCCACTTGTAAATTGCCTCGTGCGACTCAGCTTCTCAGTTTCTCTCTGTCTCTCTCTCTCTCTCTCTCTCTCTCTCTCTCTCTCTCTCTGTCTCTCTCTTAGATGCATATAGTAATACACATATATCTCGAGGTTCTCCAAAACAAGCTAGCTATATACCTATATCCAACCACACGATATCGGCTAGCGATAGGCCGACGACAAAGTTTCTCGAGCGAGAAAGAGAGAGAGAGAGAAAGCGGTAACTTTATGCAACCTACCCCGACGGCAAGATGCTCAGCAACTCTGCTCGGCCAAGCTTAACTGTCGCGGTCAGCGGCGCAACAGACACCCATACCCACTATACCACCACCACCAACATCAACCTCACTCCCTTGTGCCTGCAGGCGAGGACGTAGTCCTGAAACAAGTCGAGCTTGCACTCCCGAGACTTGAGTCCTAGGGCCGCAGGCTGTCAAGAAAGACTGGGATATATATCTCTACCTCCTTTACTTCTAGCGTTAATTTCCTGAAAAACCATACGAAAAAATGAAATGTATTTTATTAATTTAAGAAAAATATTTTTTTATTAATTTTATACTTTTTTATATTGTTTATAACTATAGGCTGGTAATCTTAAACCTCTTTTATTTGCTTGAATGCGCTTACATATTTGCACACGCTACTGGGTTTTCGATCGAATTCAAGAGGAGTCTGGTGCGCGAATTGGCTGACTCTTTCGCGAGAGGAATTTATACGAATGAAAAAGAACAATAACTGGCTGGCTGGAGGATTTTTCTGAATGATATATAGGTAGATGTGTATGTATGTATGTATATGTATTATATGGATAGATGGATAGATGTATATAACGTAGCAGCAGCAGCGAGCGTGCTTGAACTCAAGAGCTGAATTTCAGAACGTGGCTCGCACGGATAAGGCTGTAATTTTTTTATTTGCCTTTCGAAGTAAGAATTGAAGGAAGATTTAATTCTTCTTCTTCTTTTTTTTTTATGATCAAAATGAAATTTTCGTGAGGCTGTATACTATCAACTTTAATCTAACTTTTTCTTACACCGTACCTACTCTTTCGATATTAAAAGAATTTTTTATTTTTTTTTATTGTTTTAACGTCAGCGAAGAACAAGTTTCTTCCGCTTTTCACTCACTCGCAACATTTTTTTTATAACAACATTTTTTAACATCACGTCCAAAAAAATATTTTTACTAACAAAAAAAAAACAACAAAAAAAAAAACAAATTTAAGTTTAATAACCAAAACTAAAAAGCCCTCAACAAACCTTTTTATAAAAAGAAAGAAAAAGAAGAAAGCACTTGCTAACAATATAAACACGCTTCACCACCGATATGCACAAAGTTATCCAAGAACGCGTGAAGCTGAAAACTCGCTCGTCGTAAAGTACGCATTTTTCCTAAAACAAAAATAAAAAAAGAAAAGTAAAACAAAATAAAGCAAAACGAAAATAAAACAAAAAAAAGTCGAACTTGCAAGCTGTCGCATTCTTGCAAGTTACCAGTGCGAACGGAAGCACCGCATATAATGCTGGTACCTACCACGGCGCTTAATGCACGTCCGAGCAGCAGTAGTAGCAGTAGCAAAAAATAAAAAGCAAAAAAAAAAAAAAAGAAAAGGAGAATAGAGAAACGCAACTACAACGTGAAACAGCTGGAAACACAGCTACGTTGTAGGTGTACAATACACGTGCGCCTCTCTACCCGTGCTTAAATTAAACGTGCTTTAACGCGCCGTTTAAGTCGGTGTTCGTTAATGCACGTATTCTTGCAATACACACCTTCTAGCACTACTAGTTTTTGCATTCGCGAATGTTGTGTAGGAACATTAAAGTACATCCGCGTGAATGAGTCTCGGAAACATGTCAGCTTCCTCTGCTTTATATATATATATCATGTCCTTCTTTATTTATAACACGAATTTCGAGTTAAGCCGTACTTTTTCTACCGGCCTCCTTCTTTTCTCGCGCGATATGTCACACTAAGAGGTATTTTTTCGGACTTTGATAAGCGAGACGTTTTTTAGGGAGAGGAGGAGACGAATGCGAAACTGCAGATGCGATGTTGCAGAAGGAGAGATGAGGTATAGTTGTGAAACTTAATTAAAAAAATATCATCGCCAGGAGCCGTTAAAAAAGTTTTATGCCCCTTAATTTCTTCTTAATTACCAAGTGGAGTCTGCTGTTGCTGCTGCTGCTTTGCACGTCTCTCCCTTTTCTGGTAATCTGAATTACGTAGCCTGTTTATTACACTCACACCCCTTAATACTGAATATAGCTAGGAATGCAAGTAGGACGATATAGAAAACAAGTTGGATGAGAAAAGAAAGAAAAGGAAATATATAATTGATTACAAAGCTGATTAATCGTCTGCTTTCAGCTTTTGCTATATATAGTGTGATGTGTGTTAAAAGAAATGATTCGTTTAAGAAGTGATTTTTCCGGAAAGTCTAGTATATCTTATTTTGCGTTTGCAAGGCCGCAAGAAAGCGTCGAACTGCGCGGATCTGGTTAATAATAGTTCACTACCGATAAGAAGCTGCTTGTAAATACGATTTTTCTCGACGTCAGTCAAGCATGCTTGGATTATCTGAAAGTTAGGGTAAAAATTCAAAGAAGAAGAAGAAAAAGAAGATGCGAGAAACTATTTTCTATGGTCGATCGATCGATCGATCGATCAAGTGTTTTAACTTTTCTTTGTTACGAACTTGCTCGGTTTGATGTTAGAATCGATTTTTTATTTTACTTGGATTTTTCATTGTTTGAGAAAAAGTTTTACCAAAAAATTTTAAATAAAGATAGATTTATCCCTGATCAAAAAAAAAATGTTATAAGCAATATTGTATAAATATAAATTTTCTTATAAATTACGAAGCTTAGATTTTTGCAAATACAAGCACTCTGATATCGCACAATTTAGATATATAAGTAAGTCAGCATTAAATCATCGCGGTTTTATAAATTTCTTACCAAGATCAATAGCTAATTATAAAGTTCAATAAAAAAAAAAGAAATCGCCTTTTTTTTACGACGCAAGATTAGCCGCACGTTGCGGCGCTAATATTTCCTTACATAGTTTTCCAAGATCAGCCAGTAGTAACAGCCGGCTTATGCAAGACAAAAGAGCAAGTTCGAAAGACTCTTACATCAGCTGATAATAATACTGTTATTTACTGCGCAATTAACAGCTATAGTAAAATCAGGCTTTTTATATTTTCTTATATTATACCAGCTGGCATGGAATTATATCTCTATAGCAACCTGTTTTCATAGATATATAATTATTAACCTTGCCTATATATAATTTGAGAATCTTGTTGAAGTGTCTCGCTCTCGATCGATTTTACCATTCGCGAGGTATAATTCGCGTCCCGAGGACATTAGCGTTAACTTTATTGGATGTGGACGTCTGTCACTTCGCGTTGTCGCTTAACGAGGCTCTCATAGTACATGCTTCTACGCGATGCGAACGAATATGCGTAATTAAGAGGGCTATTATGTTGGATTTGATGAATGTAAAATTAGAGGTGAGAGGGAAGGGAGGGGAGGCTCGTAATGATTGCTGTCGTCCGTCGAGCCGAATATTAATTGAATGATTAATTTTGTGTACGCCTTGTTAATATTATCGCTTTATTGGGGGGGGGGGGGAATAGTAGTGAGCGAGAGAGACTTGATTTGGTTTTGCTTTTAAAAAATCATTTGGCTTCGATGCGTTAAATTAATGTTACAAATAATGAAGGTGTTGTGTTACTTATTTGATATAGTGTGTTGCATTTTTAATGAAAATGTAATAAATATGTTATGGCAATTTGCGGGTGCCTTGGAAAATGAATTATTTTTGTTATGATTTCAATAATGATATAGTACCCTGTGGGTCACGAAATTTAGTAAACATTGATGAAATACACTTGGCCGTTGGTTATACGCGATTATTTGTTTATTATTAACTTTGTTGAACAAACATTAAACCGCGTACTTTACGTTTGTATACCTCTACGTTAATATTAATTATGGACTCGTATAATGGTTCTCAAAATGTTTAAATAAATTGCTAAATTTTTCAAAATTGACGTAATAATTAATCAAAGAAACTTATATGTTAATTTAGCTAAAATTTATTTTATAATATAATAGATGAAAACTAATAAAATAAAAAAATATATATTCATGAAACACAGGGAAAAATTACACTTGATAATAATCGGACAAAGTTTGTGAAAATTTCGAATAAATTCAAAATTTCATGAGAGTTTCAAATTGATCCCGTGAAAATTGCTTCTGAAACTCCGTAGAGAGAGAGAAAGAGAGAAAGAGAGTGAGTGAGTGACATTATTATCAAGCGCTAGTCCATCTCCCTCGAAAGTCAAGACTTTTAGCTACAATGGCATGAAACATTGCTCTCAAGTTTATTTAAATTTTATAATTACCAGAGAAACAGTAGTACAACAAATTTGCGTAATTAAAATTTGAAAAGTTTATAATTATACATTCAATATTAATTATATCTTTAAAAAAATCAGACATTTCATAATTTAAAAGTTAAACTTTAATTTATTAAAATTAGATATTATACGCTTATATAATACGTAATACCCAAAATGATATTAGATACCTTTTCCAAGAAGCAAGCCGTCTCATCTTACTTAAGATATAAAATAAAATTATATATTAAAAAATAACCAACAAAACCAACATTCCAAAATTAATTAAAATCACATATACATACTTATAATTCATCACCATCAAAAGCTGTAAAGCCAAATTCCATTTCTAAACACACCCATATGCAAACCGAAAACCCATCCCCCCAATAACACAAAAAGCTCGCACTGCTCTCTTGTCATCCAATATATCGTAGCGTCGAGTTCGCGGTGGCCGATTCATCGTCATATACCTACACATAGCAAATGCAGCAGCAGTAGCAGTATAGCATCATCTCTCGCACCCTCCTAGGACAAATCGAGGTTGGCGCCGGCACGCCACACCACCACCATCACCACGACCAAGAGGGAGGGCAGGGAGAAGGGTGGGTGCATTCTTGCCAGAGTCAGCGCAGCTAGAATACAATATGCGAGCCAAGCTCTCTCTCATAGTGGTCGTCGAGGGGAGGAGATGGAGGGTAAGGGGAGAAACCGCGCACTCATACCTACGTTTACACACACATGCATTTATATATACATACAATATAAGCGGCTCTCAAGCTCGTGTGTGCCAGTAAAATGTGTAAAAGCACGCGCGTTTGCCTGATGCTACTGCCTGCCTTCCTGCCTGCATAGGTGCAATAACGTCGGGATGGTGTATATAAATATATATATCCTATATACTCTATATATAGCGTCGAAATTTACAAAGCATCGTGGGGGAGAGAGAGAAAGAGCCTATAGCTACTAGCATCCCGAGGAAGATCGAATGCTCCCGTGGGACACGTGCCCGGGCACGCGAAAAACGAGCCGCTGCCGCGAAATTCATCCTCCCTCCTCCTTACCTCTTCTGCTCCTCCTCCTCCTCCTCCTCTTCTCTTATATACCTATCGCCGAAATACCTATTCCAGAGATCGAAATAAAAAGATTGAACGAAAAAGCGAAGGATGTAGAGGAGGCGCTGGAATTCTTGGGAAGTTTGTAGTTTGAATTAAAAAAAAAAAAAATGCAGCAGGAGAGAAGGATAAAAAAAGAAGTGTATACCTACGAAAGCTCGCCAAGTTTTACCCATCCGCGTCGATATAACTTCTGCGCTTCTCTCTCTCTCTCTCCCTAGCTACGCCCGGACAAATTAACCAGCAGCTCTCTTTTCCTCTTCTCCTCTTCCAACGCCTGAGCCCGGTCGTCTCTCGCCTCAGGCTCTCACTCTATATGTATAACACCCCGGCGCCGGTCTCGACTTTTTCTTTTTCTTTTTTATCTCAACCTTTCTCCTTTGCTGTATGTATATATCACCTTGCGCTGGCTTTTACCTCTGGTAGTCTTAATGGATGGCCAAATAGGAAGCTGCGCCGGAAGGGCTGGCCGGAAGATTCGACGCGCGTATAGACCGCGAGAGAGAAAGAGAGCACGTTGCGACTTTGATTACGGCTACGAGTTGAGCTTTACTGGCTATATATATACTGAAAGCACTGGTATACTGCATCTTTCTCTTTCTAAAATTTGAAGAGTAAACGAGGAGGAGAGCTTTTTTCATATTCGCGCAATTAGGCAAATTAATACATGGGGAGGAACGTTTGCTTTTGTCGCTCTTGTTGATCACTACCACCTATACCCCTGAACTTCATTCTCAAATTTCGCCAGTGTATCCCAATTTGTTAATTATGAAGTTTTCAAAAAATAGACTACAATTTTTCTATAGAAAAGAGAAGAAAAATTAGAGCATAGTGTAAATAGCGTTTGAAAATTTGAAGGTTTGAAATGTTTTAAGGGAAAACACAAGATCCAAAGCAACGCGGACATACCACGATGAGAAATTTATGTGAAGCAGCAGCTCTTGAGAGCTGCGGATGCTAAAATAGAATATATATCCATGTCTCTCTGAAGCAAGTAACGCAAGCTCCCTTGTATATACATATAAAAGTGTGAAATTCATCTTGTGCAATGTAAAATTTATGAGTTTCTTTAACGTGGTCGCGTGCTTGGTATGTGTATAATATAATTTATGTTCGACGTGTATATTTTTCGCACTTTGACCGCAAACTTCTGTCGTATACATAATTTAATTTTTCTTCTTTTTTTTGCTTACTCTTTTACTTAGATGATTTTTTTTTTTTAATTTTATAATTGAATTTTCATTATATTAAATAGATAAGAAAAATATATGAGGATAATCCAATTAAAAGTACATATTGTGTTAAATGATACAAGAACAATGAAAAAGTACAATAGTAGAAATTGGTCGGTTTTGAATCTGCTGCCAAATTGTCAAATCAATTTCCAAACCTTTTGGCTTTTGCCAGAATAGCCAATCAGTGCAAAAAAAGCAGGTAAAGCGGCTGATTAAATAGGCCAGCAAAGAACTGGCGATTGCATCGTCAAATTCAATGAATAAAGCTTTTATTTCCCGGGATTTTAAACGAACGAATGAAAAAAAAATAATAATAATGATGAAGCAGATGACAGAATCCCGGAGTTTCCAAGGCTAAATGCATTTGGTGTTTTATATTTTATAAAAGCTCGAGTGTACTGTTCATGAAAATGTGTAACTAATTTATTTTTTAAAATACAAATTGTTTTTTACGTAATCATGAAAATTACACTCGTTTATTTAAAAATAATCAATTTTTGAAGATTTAAAAAATTAATATAATTATTATAAATTTTGTATGAAGTCAATTGAATATTGGAAATGTTACTCGGAAAATAAAGTTTTATTATAATGCACATACGCGTTTTAAACTTCAGCATTGATTGGAACATTATACGAAACAGTAGCATTTGCCGGCTTTTGTTTATTTATAAAAAAAATAAAAGAAAAAAAAAATTATTAAAACAATTCTTGCAAAACATAAACAAATACAGCTAACAACATTTAATATATTCGTCAATCAAAGTAAAAAAAAAAAAATGAAAACTGTTCATGGAGCATTGTGTTTATACAATGCGCTTCTAAATAAACAAAACTATACACATATGATCGCATTCTCTAGCACGTGCATTTTCAAACTACCTACATACAACAATAATATTCACAATCGCACATATTCTCATATTATTTTATAAATTTCCGCACACACCTGAACTGAAATTCAATTATCTTTCGTAAAAAAAATAATAAAAATTGAAGATAAAATTAAAAAAAAATACAATTAAATTCAGAAGCTTGACTCGTCAAAAGTAATCTCTCACCAGCTGCCATTTAAACACATTCCCATTCTCATTAGAGAAAGAAATCCAAGTTGAAGCGAAATAGTAGGCTGGGAGTGGGTGGAATACGCGCGAATTAACATAGTCATAAAAGAAGAGCATCGAGGCTGCGTCGTTCGTGAGCCACGTCCTTCTCTCTCTCTCTCTCTCTCTCTCTCTCTCTCTCTCTCACGCAATAACGCGCAGGATGAGGAAGAGGATGAGTAGAAGCTGAGGGGATGGAAAGGGGCTAGATATATAGAGATGGTGTATTCCGTATACATATATATTGAGTCTGTCCCGGGGCCTCGCCCTCTGCTGCTACTGCTGCTATACCATAGCTCGCACGTGCGCGCAAGCAGGAGCGGGAGTAGAGAGGCATGCGCCCCACCGGCACGAGAAAACAGGGGATGCGCGCAAACGCGAGCAGGAGGTGTACCTATATACGACGAGAGCAGCCGCCGGCGCATCGGCGTAAGCTCCGAGACGGACCGGTGGACCGCAGAGCGCGTCCGTCCGCGTCCCGGTGTACACGTACATACAATATTCCGCGAGTGAGAATAACCGCGTGCACGTCACGGCTTGTATACACTTCAACGGCTTACATATATAAGGGGATCTTTAGAGAGGCAGAGAGGCTGGGAGAGCTTGCAAGCTCAAGTGTATTTACACAGTATTGTAGGAGGAGGAGGAAGAGAAGGGGAGGTGGTGGCACCGGCTGGCTGGCGGCCGCGTGCACGTCTCGTGCACCCGAGTACGCCCGGCTGAGCTTTCTCGACTCAGCTAGGACTATTGCAAGCTCTTACTACTACCTATTACTATAACAACTACCATCCTCTTCAAGCCTCTCCATTGGATATGTCGTTCTTTAGGAGCCTCTGGAGGAGTAACTCCAAGCACAAGAGTAAGTTTATCTTGTGTCTATATACGTATATACTATACCTGTACATAGAGATAGGCTGTTCTGAAGTAACGTGACTTCCTGTAAGCAGTATCTGTTTTGTTTCCGGCGCGTTTGAGGCGGCGTGTAGTACACAAGTTATACCGAGAGTTTGCTTCGATAAGCGATTGAGTTTCAAACGTCAAGTAGTTAGTAAAGTTTGTTTATTAAAATTACCATGATTAAACAATGATTAAATCTAACGTTCTTTTATTTACTTTATAGACTGTTGATTTTATCGATAATTAAAGATGATCGATGCTTTTAATCGCGTATAGGTGTATATATATACCGGAAGCCGGTTAATTTCTGTTGACATTGAATTCGTTAAAGTCTCAACGGTACTGGGAAGGGTTGGTTGGTTGACGAGGACTAAAGAGAAAATTAGCCCGCTGATTACGTCTCGTCAGTCGACTTATGTTAATATTTAGATGCTTTGGGAATTGAAGGGATCTAAAGGGTTCTATGTATGTGTGTGTGTGGGTGTACCTATTGCCAGATAGTGCTTTTCGGAGACCATTTAATTGCGCGTAAGATTTCAGGCTTAATTGAGTATAAATATTCATGTTCATTCTATGTATATGACTTTGCGTAGATAATCAATAATAGTGTAGGTATAAATTAAATGTAAATGTTATTTTGAATTCCATTTTTATTTTTTCATTTTTTTTTTTTTTTTTTTTTATAAAACCGTTTTAGCACAGATTTGATGAGATAATGCATATAATCTAATTTAAATAAATTACATTTATCTTTTTTATTCGAGTAAAATGTTTTTTCATATATTTAAATCTATTTATAATTACTTTAAAATATTATTTACATATGTAATATTTAAATTAATTTCAAATATAAATTTTTTTTTTTCATACTGTATTTGTAACTTTTAATTTATTTTTTAATGCTGCTTGTTACTGTAGTAATCTAATCAAAGTTTTGTTTTTCGAGTCAATTTATCTAGCTGATAAAGTTGCTAAAACTTTAAGTTAAAAAATAAAAAATAGTAGTTGTTCAAGTCTTAAGAAAAAAGAAAATCTTCTGAATAGTTTTACATTTCATTCGAATATAAAGCACGATTTTGTTCTTACTTCTATGAATATTTGTATAAAAAGGTCACAAGCCAACTTATCTCCGATTCATTTTTAGACTATGACTTATTATTCGTAAACTATATTTAATTGAAGCATTATGTAACGAAAATTTGAAAAAAAAATTTAAATGTTGAAAATTTTATTCGAATGTATGATCTAATATCAGAGAATCACGTAATGCTCGAGATAAAAGACTTGAAAAATACGTGACATATAAGTTGAATGGACATAGATTGGCGCACTTAGACCTTTCGTTTTCTCGCGTCGGATATTATAAACGACAGGAATATTCGTTATTATTAAATAGGTATTGTTCGTTAAATAAATATTATTCGTTAAATCATATTTATTTGTTGAATTTTACTTAAGCTTTATTAAAATCCGATTTTTTAAAATATCAACAGATTATTTTTAAAAAATTAATATATAAATAACATTTACGTAATTGAAAACCACAGCAGATGTGAAACTTGCGAAAATATCTGTACATTTTTGTTTATCTACATTTCTCGCAACTTCACTCTCTCACTGTACTACTACACATTTGCTTCATAAATATTTGATTTTCATTAAAACACACTTGCTTTCAGTTGGTTTCACATCTCCGTCTATATATATATATATATATATATATATATATATAT
>JAPYZE010003575.1:0-12573 GCA_030522805.1 Leptomastidea abnormis | reverse complement strand
ACACATCTCTATATATATATATATATATATATATATATATATATATATATATATATATATATATATATATATATATATACATAACAGTAACCTCTCCAAAACTAGAAAGAAAAAAACCAAGTTAGGGAGAGTCAAACCTGCATATAAACTAGTAGTAGTAGTAGCCCTTCACTAAACCCCTCTCACCCTGCGCTTTTTGCTCTCAAATTTTTCATCGTTACACGTTTTGTATAAGTTAAATCTTCCCTTTTTTTCTTTACTTGTATAGGCCCTCTATATACGCAGGCATGCTTTATTTTCTTAATGTAACGCAATGACATTTACTCGATTACACTTGTTACAAATCGAGGATTCTCGTAATAATAACAACCGGTATTCCGTCTTGTATAGATAGATAGATTGAGTTTTTTTCCATATATCCACAAGGCGACTCTTTTACTATTATTATTATTATTATTATTATTATAATTTAATGCTTAGTCCGAGTGATATAGATAGAACAATTTGTTTTTTTTTTCCTTTTCAATTTAGGCCTTTGGTGATATTATACATAAGATCGTCCCCTATGATACACTTATATATTCCTTACATGTTTGCCCTAGTGGTACCCTCTATTCGTTCATCGATGCAACAGTACGCGTGTGTATGTGTGCTCCAGGGTGTCATATGTTGCTCCTGCGGAGATTCCACATTTCCGTGATTGGCCAGGAGCATACATGAGTTTACGCGATTGACGATTAAGGCGCTGCTCTGATGTCCGCTGGGACATACCAGCTATAATACTGGAGGACGAAAAGAGGAAGAAAAAAAAGAAGAATAATAAGGGTGAGGGAAGGTAATGATGGTGATGGTGGTGGTGGTGGTGGACAGGAGTTTATGGGTGTCGAGTTTTATTGCGACTCATCGGAGTAACGAGTTTTAATGGGAACGAAATGCGCGAGCAAATGCTTGGGGCATTAAATGAACTTGTACTGTGGCTTACGCACACACACACACACACACACACACACACGTTGATGGAATTTTATATATGGGTTGTGTGTGTATTGAAGATTGGCTTGGAGAGAAGAAAAATTTTGTACTACAAATGCACAGGAAGATGCATATTGGAGATGTGGTGGATGTAGGTATATATAAGAAGATAAAGATGCTACTTTTACTGATTGCAGTTGGGATGATGTTGGTAGGTACTATATATATAATACTGTTTTGGACTTTGCACTGGGGTGCGGTGATTTTGATTTACGAGCGGGGATTTACTATGGACTAACACGCTGCTGCTGCTGCTCTGTGGTACTACATTAACATATTATATTTTGAATTTTTCTTGACTTCTGTAAAGTATACGTATTTTTGTTAGTATATATTTCAATTCGTTATATTAGATTTTTTGGATATGTAATTTATGTTGATTTAATGAGGTAGGATTTTTTAATAATAACAAATATGATTTACTTTTTTTAAAATGATTTATTTGATGTGATAGATATTTTTTACAATATATATATTTTATCAACATTGGTAATTGTTAATAAAAATATAAATAAAAATCTTACTTGCTAAAAAATGTTTAAAATTAAAAAAAAATGAAAGTTCTTCGTCAATATACGAATAAAAGAAAAAAAATGTATACTTACGAATGAGCAAAACAGCTTAAGTGAAATCTAAATAAGATATCTCACATTATATCCTTCACATATGTATTTATATATTTTTTTATGCCATATACATACACAAAAGAAAAAAAGAAAGAAAAAATAAAGGATCGAGTAAAATCCCCCCCCCCTTCCTTTCTAAAGTATTCGTGGAAAATCGCTTCCCTTTCTCTATCATAATATAACCGACAACGTATTTTTCGTTCTCCATCTTTATACGTATATATAGCAGTAGTTCATCTCGTGTACCTCTATTTCACTCCCTTTTCTTCCACAGTATATACGATTTAAGTAAAATCCCAAAGTTTCAATACGTCCCCATACTTACGTGCATTTTTTTTTCTCTCTCCTCCTCTTTTTTTTTTAAACTCGACGAAGAGAAGAAGCGTTGGCATCCATTGAAACTCAAGATCTATACTGAATGGCCCATTCAGCTCACGATCTCCTTCGCGTACTCCTTTACTTTTCCATCTGGTTCCTTTTGAGAGAGAGAGAGAGAGAGAGAGAGAGAGAGAGAGAGAGTAAACCAAGAAAGACACACGTCTCTTTCTCTCGCTCTTTTTTTTCTCTCTTCGCGTGAGAAGAAGTCGCGAGAAGAAGAATCTATACTACGCCTTAGTAGCAGCAGCATCCGTTTTACACTATATGCCGATATACTTATATACTACAACTGCGCGTCTACTTTTCCAGTTTCTATGTATGTTTGCTCGAGTGTGATCCTTTATTAGAGAGTAGAAACTTCTTCTTATGAGATACCATGTATTTTTTCGCTGGTTTTTGATGCTGCGAATGCTTACTTTGATATAGATGGTAGGGTGTAGACTTTTTTTTCTTCTTTTTTTGGGAGAGACGTGAAAGTTAAGGAAACGCGAGATCTTTAATTTTATAGAAAAGTTAAATTTTTGTATTTCTTTGAACTTAAAACTATTTACATAATTAGACGGTGAATGAATATCCGAATATCAATAAGCATAAATCGTGCATGTTAAATTCTGTGAAATATAAATTTAAAAAAAAAATGTATAAAAAAATATAGTAAACATGGATAAGCTGCGAACGCGTTAATATAAATGAATTCAATTCATCTGGAAAAAAAAAAAATTGAAAGAGCAGTGATCTTTTTTTTCCCCATCGCTCAGTCGAACACCGATTTCATTTTTGGCTCTGTCTTTTGATTTCAAAAGATTCTTGGGATGAGTAGGACGGGTCTAGATTTTAAGTCCCAGTGTGTGTGTGAATCTATATAGATCAGCGAGAAAGGAGACTTTTAATTCCCTGCTCTGCATGATTGGATCGTGCAGTTGCTATATACCTACAAGGGCGACTAGTCGTTCTTTTTTTTTTTTTATTCTTTTCACTTTCTTTTTTTTTTTTTTTGCAAACGCACCGCATGATCCCCTCGATCAGCAACATAGACGACTCTGGTTTTTCCGACAAATCCCATACGCTCCAATTTTTTTTTCTTCTCTTTTTTTTGTATGTGTGTGCTTGTATATGTGTGTCCCTGGTTAATCCGCCCTAGGCTGTATGTAGGGGCCCCTGGGACTTGGTGCTGAAAAAATAATTGAGATCCTCTGTGTGTGTGTGTGTGTGTGTGTGTGTGTGTGTGTGTGTGTGTGTGTGAGCTCGTTGTTGTATCGCGTTCTGGTATATATATATACATACACGTATGTTTTTGTTTTCGGATTCTCCCGCCTCCTCTCCTTAACACACGAGGATGGAAATTATTTTTCTCTCTCTCCCCCTCTCTACATACATAGTCGTGCGATATACGGCTTTTATTATTTTTTTACTCTGAGTTATTTTTTTTCTACGTTTTTTTTTTACTCTTGCTAGCAAGATTCGTTTTTTTTTATCGATGTGAACACGGATTTTCTCGATGAAATGAATTTTTGTTCGTAGAGAATGTTATTTTTAAGTCTTTATGAGTAAGAGATATAGGGTATATGGTATGTGTTAACGGATTATGATGACTTAATCGACAAGTTTACGATTGTGTACGTTTTACGTTAGAATAACAAGTTGTTTAATTTTTTCCTTTTTTTTTCTTAATACAAACGTTTATAGATATCACATGTTATTGATTGTAAGTTTTGATAAAATATAATTGTCTCGTATTAATTTTAATCAAACAGCAAAATCGTAGTATTTTTACAGAGTGAAAAATGAAAGTCAAATACTAATATACTCTTTATCCAGTATACTTACTTTATAAAAAAAAAAGATCTTATAACAAAATGAATAATGACACCAGTCAATAGAAAAAAAATCTCCCCCCAAAAAAGTAAAAATCACTAGTGAATAATATCATATCGATCGACCATCATACCCATAAAAAAAAATCTTATAAAAAAAAAAACAAGCGATCTGCAACATACCGATTTTACTACCACATCATTAATTATCGGTCACTTCTTTCCCTATACTTATTTTTCATAAATATAAATTTCATAGGTAAAAGTCAAACTGTTGCTTTCCCATCCACAAAAATACAACAATTAAACAGAAAATCACGATTAACGACACCCATAATTTCTCTATCTCGAACTTTAAAGAGCTACTTTTTCACGAAATTACTGTAGCCATGCCACAAATCACAGACGCCGCGTTACGCGTGCATATAAATATAAGTGTCCCTCCATACCGAACTTTTCCAAACGATTTTTCCCTGAAAATCCGCGTCTTTGAATAATCGAGTGTCTCGCGCACTTTACGCTTGACTGTTCTCATGTGAGTACAATAGTCATATAACACAATGCAGCTTCTTATAATATTCCCCTCGGATGGTACTTATATATATTTAAACGTATAGGTAGATACGTAAATGTATTTTTTTTTTCTTGCATCGAAAGTTGCTTTGAATTGAAGAATTATATTAAACGAGTGTGTGCACGTGTGCATTAATGATTCGTTTTAATGTTATATAAATTTTGATTAATAGTTTTGTGAATAGAACGTTTGGTTAACTATAAGTTGAAGGATATTATTATTAATATGTTAGTTATTTTGATTTATTAATTACGTGCTATAGGGTAATGATTATTTTTAAACTATAAAATTTTACGTAATTCATTCAAATTATTATTACAATATGTATTTTAAAAACATAAACTATAAAAATTTAAATAATAAAATTTATCTCGAAAACCATTTATTTTATTTCCGGCATTCACACAATAGGATCTAAAAAAAAAAGAAGTCTACTCGAACGAATTTTCCGATTTCCTTTACACAGCTGCTTCTATACTACTACTGCTGCTGCTACCCACCCCAAGAATATAAAAATCGTCAATAATTCAGCGGACACAAAACAAGCCCTGCAATTATTTATATGCTCGACCAAGCAAACGAATCCAAGGGTCGAAAGAGAGAGAGAGAGAGAAAAAAAAAGCGAAATCAAGAGGAATAAAGCAGAGAGAAAGTAGAGAGAGGTTCTACGAGGCTTTTTCAAGCTATAAGGGTATAGGTATAGGTATACTGTAGGCTGAAAGCCCTTTTATTCTATTTTTTTTTTTTTTATTTCTCGGCCGAGCGATAAGGGCCAAGATTAGGCACGCGCCAAGTCCTTCGTAATGAGCCGCGAGGAATGCATCTTGCGCTACTAAACGTCGAATCCCCCCCCCCCCTTCACTTATGTATATATGCGAGAGAGCCTTAGAAAAATTTTTTTTTGGGGGAGTTGAAGAGAAAAAGAGGAGTGGACCACTATGAAGCATATCGCGAGTAATCTCGATGCGTAAAACGAGAGAGAAGACGGCATAGGCTGCAGTATGACACAGCAGCAGTGTGCGATGAAAATTTGAGGTGCTTAATAATTCAGGCATCCGCTCTTCCTATATATACTCATCGATAAAAACGTGACTTTGATTTTATTAGCGATAGTCCAACCGGTAAATTTCGTTTATGTATGTGTATATACATACATTTGTTCTTTGCCTTTATTACACGCCCTTATATATTAAAAACGCGATCGTCTGGAATTTTTCTTTTTCTTTTCTTTGTCTATTTGCATTTTCTTGATGTTGGAGATGTTGGAATGAATACTGTTATATAAGGTTTCTTATATACTAAAGGAAAGTTGATTCATCTTTTATTTGAAAATCATTGTAGGTAAGGTATCGTGTATGTATGATCGGAAAATGATGTTTGATTTTTATTCAATTTATGGGATATGTATGGGGGATGACATAGTTATATTTTTTGTTTTTTTTTTTTTTTTTTTTGCTTTTGATGTACGATTATTATGTTTTAAGAAAGAAGGCGTGATTTTTTGATTTTACTTGTACATACCTATAATACGGGTAGCACTTATTTATTGTCTCTTTATGAAAAAAAAGGACGATTGTTAAGAAAGTGCACATGGTGTCTCATGGAAAATTCAAATAATCAAAAAAAAAAATTTTCACTTTTCTTTTATATGCATACCTACATGACAATATAAATTCTATCATGCCCTTTTCTTTATATATATCCAAAGTATGTTTGTGAAATTTTATTGCTTAACCGTTGTCCTCTCTCTTTCTCTCTTTTCTTACATCACACAAACATATACATATCTAAAATCGTAAATTCGAAGGAAAAATTTTCCCTGCTATTTTATATATACATACATACGTACGCGATCTTGCTTCAATCAAAATAGTAATTCCGCGCGCCTTCGCCAACACAATAGCCAACAGCAGCAGCAGCCAACATGAAGAAAAAGAGAATTCGATACTTTAGCTTGGGTTTGAATTTCCGTATGTAGAGTCTCTCTCTCTCTCTTTCTTTCTTCCTTGTCAAAAGAACCATGAATAGAAAAAAAGTTTGACTTTTTTTTTATCGGTACACTGAATGAGACACGCTGAGAGTATATAGAGGGGAAGGGAGATCAAGAGAGAGAGAGAGAGAGAGAGAGAGAGAGAGAGAGAGAGAGAGAGAGAAAAGGTCGTCGACCTTATGCACAACGTGTGTTCGCACCCAAGTTCCTTTCCTCAATTTTATATATAATATAGGTCACGATACGTAGACGTGAAACAGATGTGTGACGGCTCCATGCAAATCAAAGCCTTCAGCAAAAGTAAGGGGAAAGGGGGGAGCCTTGTCAAATTTCGAGAGGTTTCGTGTATGTATGTATGTATATACGAACGTGACGATTTTTAAAGCAAACACGTACCTATAGGTAAGCAATACACACACACACACACCATAGGTCAATTATACATGTTATTCTGCGCCCACATGAGAGTAAATGTATATATATATGTGTTAGGTTAATAGTTGCATGGATTTTTAATTCCAAGCTTTAACATGGAAGATTTTTATGGCCTCTCGGCTGAATTAATTTATCGTTCGGGATTGTGCTGAGAGAGTGTGTATATGTAAGAGTGATCGCTTGACGGTAAAGGGGGGGAAGGGTAAAGGGAAGTAATTTTATGCGCTACGGCGCGAGAGAGAATTCGGCTATATTGCGCGGAAGCCATATGCAGCTCTGCTCGTTGCCGAGTATATAATATACCTCTCTCTCTCTCTCTCTCTCTCACTTCTTGTATGATTTTCTTTGTCGTTACCTTCCATTATTATTATTATTATTATTATTTTTTTTTTAACTTGGGGGCGATAAAAATTTTTTAATGGCTTGACATTAAGGGCAGATTTGTGGTTGGCAATTAGAATAATATACGAATAAAAATAGTATTTATGACCTACTCTCTCTCTCTCTCTTTTATTCATTCTAAGAGAGTATTAGGAATTATTAATTTTTTTTTTCTTTCATTTTTACCAACGGAATAAAAACGAACGTTTTTTTTTCTTTATAATTTATTTTTATTTTATGTAATAAATTATTATAAAAAAAAACTGTAATTATTCATAAAATAACTCCATTAAATTAATAGTTTACTTACCAATTTATTTACAAAAATTCACAAAGAATCATTACTAAAAACTCAATAAGAAAGTAAAAACCAGACGTTAGCAGATAAAAATATAAAATAAACATCCTGCTTTTAAAATTCGATAATCCTTAGAATTTCTCTTAAACGACTCCATTAACTCGAATCTAATTACTTTCACACGGGAAATATGCAAAATGATGATCGATGGACACAATCATGTGTCTGCCAATAGCGGTACCATCAGTGTTGTACACTTCGCAGACACATTATCGTAGTAAAGCCATGGACAGGTTTGGAAAGCATCATATGTATACAACGAGTATAGTGCGATTATGACCTATGTCTAATACCTACATACAAGGCATACATGTATAGGCTTCGTTGAGTCGTTATTATTAAAGCGGTCACTATATATATATATATATAGGGGTAGCGCGTAACGAGCGTATACATATGAGAAAAGAGAGGCGCCTGCCTTCGACGCGAGATTAATTTTCACGCGTGGCAGTTTCGCGGCCAGTGGCTGTGATGGAAGCAAGTAAAGCGTCGATCCGCGAGAGCGTAAGTACTTATATACACACACATACTTTGAAATGCTTCCCGGTCTAGTATAGTGTAACGTGAGTTATAACCAAACTCTCTCTCTCTTGCGCGAGTGTGTATATATATATTCAGAAAAGATGTGTAAGCTCGTGAAGATGTTTTAAAATTGGAAGCTCTTCTCTCGTTGATTAGTCTCACGCTGCCTCATAAATATGTGTATGTGCTTATGTGGAAGTACACACATTTGGTATCAATTTTTTAAAGTCATCCGAACATTTGACTCTCGCTTATATATTTTTTACATTAGGTAAAGATTTTCTTATTTTTTACTGCACGTGTGAGGCTTGCTTTTATAAATAACATTTTGCGTTGGGAAATAAGTTTTTTTTTTCATCTTACGTATGTTTGTGGTTGTTTTTTTTTGTGGTGTATATAAAAAAGATTGCCCTCGTAGCTAATCAATTTGACGAGAACATAAAATTAGTGTCAAATGGATTTACATCACAAGGAAAAACCATCTTGTGTTTCAAGTGGAGACGATTTAGATGATGTGCTACCATGGAATAGTACGCAAAAAAAACTTGTACTTTATAATGAAATTGACTTTAATGGATCAGTGACCCTCAAGGGTAATATACATTTTTTTTCATAGCATTTATAAAGTGTCAATATTTTATAATCTCACGTTCACTCTTTTAATTTACATAATTATTTACTGGATCGTTACCATCGATAAAATATAATACACTCAAGTTTATATATATATGTATAGTTACATATTTAACACATCAAAAAAAATAAGCAAAAAATCTACCCATACACCTACATCATACCAGACATTTATCGGGGCCATAGTTTTTCTGTCATTATACAGACCACACGTGGTTGTTCGACTTGGGTTATTCGGAGTAAGAAAGTAGCGAGTAGCATCAGAAACGAAGGGGAAGTAATATTCGTTTTCCCATGACCCATAGTCATCATCAACATCGTTGGTACCAGGGCATACACAACAACAAAAAAAATTCTAAATCGAGAAAGTGGCGATGATGGCAGAGGCGCCAGAGTTCTCTTACAATATAGTTTACGCCAAAAATAATGGCCGATTTATCTTAGCCACAAACTCACGCGCGCAGTGGGATCTCTGCTCGCATCATTTGTCAAGCTATACATACGCGAGAGTTGCGCGTTTACTATATATGAACATTGAAAATCATCATCATCATCATCATCATCACCATCGTAAGAGCAACTGCGCAGTGAGCTTACGTATTATATGACGCATCGGGAAACTCGTATACTCCAACGTCTTGGCCTTGTTTATTCCATCCCCGACTAACACATGTACGTAAGTGTGTATGTTTCTCTTGTGCTCGAAAGTGTGGGTATACATACTCTCCGGTACCAACTCGCGTTTCGCTATATTACAATTAGATAAATATAGCGGGGCCTACTGCTGCTGCTGCTGTAGCGGCTATTTCTCCCCTACTTATGTATACCTACATCCTCAGCAGCTCTACTCCTCGACTTCTTCTTTTTTTTTCTTCTCTTCCCAGCCCTTCGTTCTATTCTTCGTCTTTTCTTACAGCGCGTGGCAGTAGTAGTAATAGTAGTAGTGGTAGGTAGTAGCAGGTTGCTCTCGTACAGCCTGCGTAAGGGCTCTTTGTTTACGCTCAACAACATACCCTACTACTGCTGCTGCTGCTACTCCTCTATAAAGAACTTCTCCGCGGGTACATTGCCTCGTCAATGCCACTATACAATTTTCTCTTTCTTTCTCTCTGTTTCTTTGTCTTCATATGTATATATTTATATGCTGCTTGGTTTTTCCGTTGTAACTATATTATATGCAAATCGCGACCGAGTGCGTGACTTTTTGCGCTTCGTGATGACACTGGGCTTTTGTATTAGAGAGTGTGATCTTCTAGAATGAATTTCTTTTTATTTTTTTTTTTGTTTTCCTTTTTATTTCATTTCTTTTTTTGACGCTGATTAACGCCCTTGATCTTCTTTATTCTAAAGATTAATTGATTATATTTTGTTTTTTTTAGGAGAGATGGTAAAAAGTTTCGTCGTAAATACTGTTATTAACGATAATATACTTTTTATTAATTCAAAAGATTAAAAGGGTTGCCGTGAAAAAGCCTTTAAAAAAAATAATTCAGTTAGTGGAACAATTCTTTATTTGATTCGGTTATTTATTATTAAACCAAGATGAAAATTTTTTTAAAATTATAGAAGCATGAATAAATATTGTTTTATTATTTTGTTTTTTTAACAAATACAATAGTAAAAGAATGTTGATATTTATTAAAGCTTTTTCGGTACTAAAATACTATTTTTTTTTTTTAATATTTGAGATAAAATTTAACAATATTTTATTTGATTTTTTATTCGAATGGTACAATAGTAATCGACACATAGAACAGTTCGCACATACACGCGTGAAGAATTTTAGAACTCTATTTACGGTACTGAAAATTGCTTTTAACCAAGCAAAATTCAAACTAAAAGTGCTTTCAAAAAAACAAAAATGCACTCGCTTGGACTTTTCTGTATACGGGAAAATATTTTGAAGCTCCAGTAACTATATTGGCTTAAAACATCAATTTTATATAGATTTTCTGGTAAAAAGCAGTTTTAAAAAAGACAAAAAAAAAAGAAGAATAAAGAGCTGTCGACCGAAACGCGTTTCAAAAAATTGAGTTTCCTATTGCAGCAATTTACATGGTAAAAAAATAACTGGAAAAGTTTATAAATGCATATATTGCTGTAATATTTTCATTTGATATTTCAATCTAAATTCAAATTCCTTTTGAACCATAACAATTAAAACGTAATGTTTTTTTTACAAATTTTACCAATTTTTCACATAAAATATCACCATTTTTTTTTTCAAATAATCTCAAATAAACAAAGTAGAATTTATTAAAGAAAAAAAAACAAGAATAAATTAAAACTACACTTACTTTCTCCATTTATCTTTCAGCTTTCAAAATATTATACCGATCAGCCAAAAGTAAACAATGGAGAGCAAACCACAAAACCGACAGGAGGCACAGACCACATTTACCCCAAGCTTATATCAATTTGATGCAAGGCGTAAAGGTATTATAGTCAGAGGCGGTAAATCAATTTGCTCGAGAGAAAACACGACTGTTCAAGGTGCCTGTTCTCTCTCTTTTTCTTTGTAAGTGTATATTTAAGAATAGCTAGCTGCATGTATGTGTCCCCGCGGGGCTCTCGTACTGGACGGTATAGCTCAACTAAAAACAAATACCAGCCACTAGGTTATGCAGCCGGCTTGGTTTATAGGTATATGTGTATACCTACTACTGATGCCTCTGTTCACGTCCGTAGATCCAGAGAAAAGCGCACGAGAAAAGAAGTACTAAAAAGAAAGCACTCATGCGTAAGCAAAAATATGGAGAAAAAAATGTTAAAATAAATATAATGATTAAAATTGCTATTTTCTCGTAAAAAAAAACCGGCAGAGCTTTCGTTAGCCTGTAAAAAGCAAAAAGTTCACCTTTTGATAGGAAATAGCTTGAAGGGTAGAAGAGCAAAGCTCGGCCGATTGCCGTTGGTTGCCTAATTAGAAAATATCCATGCAACAAATGTAAATATAGATAATATGTATCACGCTCATACACGATTTTCATATTTCAAATCTAAAGCAGTGGAAAAAGAAAAAGGAGGGATATATAAAAGCTACCATGATATTCGCAGTCGAGCATGTACGCATACGTATAGGTATAGGCAAATTTGTGCCCGTTTGTGAGAATATCGGCCTTTTGAGGATAAATCAAGCGAAACGCGCAAGAGAGAAGGAGAGCAAAATCTACCTGCTATATGACTGCTATTTCGTAACGGTATATACCATCATCGTCACTACCCCCTTTTTTAAAGCTTCTTTTCATGCGATAAGCATGATAAAAAGGATTTTTCTTTTCTTTTTTTTTTTGAGATGTGGCTATCCACTTTGATGCCAAATATAAATATTGTAGATTTATATAAATATAAAAGTAGAAAATATGTAACGTTTGAAATAATTCGCGATAAATATATTTCTCGTTTTTCAAAGAAGATACATTTGACTTTTTTTTTTTTTATCAGATTTTTAATTGATCAAACATTAACCAGCAGCATATATGTTCGTTTAAATTTTAAATTATTTCTTTTCAACTTTTTAAACTATATTCATCAGACTCGAAAGAAACATCATCAATTGAAAAATAAGAAAAATAAAAAATTTTAAGTAGTTCTTTCCATTTCTAACAACCAATCGATCTCCTACTGTGGCTTTTAATATATAACTCACGCAAACTCTCTTTGCCTCTTTTGCGTTTTAAAGCCGTAATATTTTCACGTCAAGTTAACACGATAACTTTAATTAACAGACGATAATAACGTTCTATTGGTAGCTCTCTTTCACACATATACACATACTTACACACACACAAACATATCACAAGAGAAAGAAAGATAAAAATAGTATATAT
>JAPYZE010003574.1:0-12575 GCA_030522805.1 Leptomastidea abnormis | reverse complement strand
CGGTGTGAAATACATGCGGAGTATAGGAATCACAACATAAGGCTAAATGGGTTATAAGACGTCAAAACAAGTCACATAACCAACTTCGCGACACCAATACACATATACAGAGTTACAGACTATCTCTCTCTATAGTTCGCTTTACTCGCTCTCCTGGCTCTCTCTCTTTTTCTCTCTCGGCTGGCTCTCTTCGCGATGGCGCTTTTTGCCTCCACAACGCGCTCGACTTCGTGCACACTGCCTTTGTGTGTACGTCTTTCTCTCTCTCTCTCTCTCTCTATCTTTCTTTCTCGTCGATGTCCATATGCCCTCAACAACGAGAGAAAGAGAGCTGCCTTGCTGCTGCTGCTGAAGCTTGAGCACCATCGTAGACATGGTTCTTTCTCTTTTTCTCTCACGGATGTGGTGTATGTAGGTACAATACATATACGAATATCATGATAGTCTATGTGAGGCCTTTCCTTTCTTTTGCCTCGTCTTTTTCCCCCCGCTGGCTTGATTACGAAATAAGCATCGGAGGTAGGGAACCCGTAACATGGCGAGAAACGGGAATACACAGTGGCAGCTGAAAAGAATGAGAGAAAAAAAGAGAAAGAGCTTGTGGGAGAAAGGGAAAGGGACGAGGAAGAATAGAAAGAGAGAAGTAAAATGAAAAAAAAAGCCAAAAGCACAGTTATTTTGGAATTACAAGCAAATACATCTTAGGAGAAATTATTAGGAGCTTTGGTCAATTTTTGCTTTTACCAAATACATGCAAGCACATACATACACTCTAGCAAGAATGTCATATGAGATCATTTAGGTACATTTAACTTAGTTGCTTTATTGTACAGGGGTGATAAAAAATTCTAAGATTTCTGGAAAATAAAATGTTTTAAAGATGATGAATCATTCACCTGAATTGTCTCTTTCTATCACTTGTCTTGCTAGTTTATAGTTGAGCCTTTAAATAGGCCAAAGGTTGCTTTGGTTTAATGTATTAGAATATTCTGCTGTCAATGTAAAATCATTGCACAAATTAAGTCAATTCAAATGAACCAGATTAGTTTCTTGTAATTTATATTTTTTAAAGAAAGTGCAATCGGTTATTGTAGTTCTTTTTACTTTATTACTGACAAATAATATGTTGTTTTGTTCAATGGAACAATGTTTGCATAAAAAAAAAGATGTATATAATATTTGTTTAGATATGCAGCCTTACAAAAAAACATTTTCAGACTTAAACTAATAATAGTATTTACTTAAAATGGTTTTTATATTAATACAAAATGTATAAATGAAGTAAACAGGATGTTCTTTACGTAGCAAGTCTTGCAATTTTTTGTAAAAATAATTTTAGTATTTATCAAAATATGTTTCTAAAACTCTTGAGAAGATTTTAATTCAACATACAGTAATTTTTTTTTTTTTTTTTTTATTTAGTTTTTAATCTTTATTTTAATTATCTTAAGACCATTAATAGCTGTAGAATTTTCTGTTAATCAGATGGAGTATGTTTTATAAGTAAAACGTGATTTTATTGGATTTTACTTTTTGCACATGTTCATTAAAAAACAAAAGACGTCATTGTACTTACTCTCAGTAGTTGTTTTTAAATGGATTATAATTTTAAAAAGAATTATTTGTTTTAATCTGTTTAAGTAAATTAAATTGAACTTTTGAAGTAAAAACTAATGCTCTTTCTATTGGCTTTGTATTTAATTTGAAATGTTGACATGTGAGTTATATCAAATCTTATAATATAAGAATAAAAATTAGACGATCATTGTAAAATTTTTATATAAAATAAATATATTAAGTTTTATTTACTTCTATTGTAATTGCTAATATAATCTTTATTGAAAAGTATTTATTTTTAAATTTGTTACAATTATAATTAATTTTTATACTATTTGTTACTTTGTATAAGTTGAGACAAAGCTATAAGATTTTGAACTCTTACAATCATTTTGCTTACCATTTTATATAAATACCTTATATTTAATGCTTTTTAACAAATATTTATTTATAATAATTTATAGAAATAATATCAACTTTTATTGTTAATTATAGGAAGTGGCAATCAAACTAGAAAATATCAGAGCTCGTCACCCACAGTTACAGTATGAATCTAAATTATACAAAATATTGCATGGTGGAGTAGGCATACCTCATGTGCGCTGGTAAGTTTATACATTTTTTTTTAACACACAAATAAGTTATTTTTGCCACCAATAATTGTAAGAATTAATAATGTATTATTTTAAGTTTTTCATATCTCAAGTATATATTTCATATTTTAGGTATGGACAAGAACGTGATTATAATGTTCTAGTGATGGATCTACTAGGTCCATCACTTGAAGATTTGTTTACCTTTTGCTCTCGAAAATTCACAACCAAGACAGTACTGATGTTAGCTGATCAAATGATAGGCAGGATTGAATTTGTACACTGCAAACATTTCATTCATAGAGACATCAAGCCAGATAATTTTTTAATGGGCATAGGCCGCCACTGTAACAAGGTAAATTCCACAACTAATTTTTGTCTTTACATTTTTTGCATAATTAAAAATTTAAACTTAAAATAATATAAAGATTGCAATAAACTTGACAATATTTTATACAACGCAATTTTTTTTTATGCATATCAAAAAATGCACTTTATCAAACAGTAATTTTGATTACAATTACAAATCTGAATTTAGTTCTCTAATTTTAATAACATTTATATCTAATAATTTTATAATTGGCATTAATTATTTGTTTTTAGCTGTTTCTTATCGACTTTGGATTGGCCAAAAAATTCCGTGATAGCCGTACTCGATTACACATAACGTACCGCGAAGATAAAAATTTGACAGGCACAGCGAGGTACGCCTCCATCAATGCTCACCTGGGTATCGAACAGAGCCGTCGTGATGATATGGAATCGCTTGGCTACGTGCTCATGTACTTCAATCGAGGCTCATTGCCCTGGCAGGGACTCAAGGCTGCGACGAAAAAACAAAAGTACGAAAAAATCAGTGAAAAGAAAATGTCCACACCCGTCGAGGTTCTTTGCAAGGTAAAGATTTTAATCAAGTATTTATAACGTTTTGAAAAACTAATTTATTATTAAATTATTTTCGTTTGAAATAATTTTGTACGATATTTTCTAAGCTTACAGATTTTGAAAGGCCTCCTTAATTTAGTTTATAATATAATACATTTATTTATTCAATAATTTGTTTATTTCATTAAAAGAAGCAAGATGGCTTGTTTACAAGTTGTTGCTCACTTATTAAAGCTCGGGAACTCGGAATGACAAACCCTGGAGATCGAACTCGCGACCTGTAAATCACGAAGTCTACACTTTGTTAATTAAGTCAAATGAAACTAATTTTTTTACATCTACAATAATCTAACTTAATTTCAATGATAATACTGCAAAAGAATTAACACAAGCTTAAATTGAGAAAAATTAAAAACATGTAATTCATAATGAATCTAATGAAATAAACATTTTTTTTAATCGTTATAGGGCTTCCCAGCTGAATTCTCCATGTATCTGAAATATTGCCGAGGACTGCGCTTCGAGGAAAGTCCGGATTACATGTACTTGCGCCAGTTGTTCCGCATCCTCTTCCGCACACTCAATTATCAATACGATTACACGTTTGACTGGACGATGCTAAAGCAGAAAAATGCCGTTAGCATGAACAACGGCTTGGCGGCAGCACCCGGACCTGGACAGTCGCAGCTCGCGCAGGGTCAAGGAGCGGGTCAGAGTCAGGCACCCACTCAAGCAGCTGCTCAACCAGGTGCTTGTGAGGATGAGTTGTGGCATCGACCGCCCGCATTCTTTTAGATAGAGAGAGAGAAAGAGAGAGTGAGAGAAAGAACGTGTGTGAAAGAGAGAATGAGACACCGAGTAAAAGATTAAGAAACGATTTGTTTAAAGCGTATTCCTGAAGCGGTAGATGCAAAAATTTAAATTGAGAAAACGAATTACCGCGAACAGTTCACTCTCTTTTGATAATTTTACACGTTTTCGTAGCTGGTACACTGCATTTTCAGCTACGTGAAATCTAACTAGCCGAAAATAGAAAGTATGTACATAAATTTTTGTTTGTTTTTCTATTAAAACTTATTATAAGTGTTTATCTTAATCGTAAATATTAATCTACTCTTTATTACACGCGTCAGAAGTTTAAAATTCTTCTCTTAAAAAGTTATAAATATTTTTTTATTCAATTTCAATTTAATGTCTTATACAAATAAGTTAAAAATATTTAAACTGCAATCATTATTTATCTTTTTTCATAGCAACTTATATATATTTGCTGTTATATATTTTATTTCAATAAGCATCTACTGCTCTGGCGCTTCAAGTAACATTCATACTAATACACATTCATCATATTTTTCTTACATTTCGTTTCAATTTTAATGTTTGTTGAACATAAGAATGCATTATGTATGCTAGTTTTTTGCCTCAGTAGACTTTGTAGAAGCTTAGATGTCTTATTTGTGTTAAAAATTGTTGATAAGTATCATACATAGGTAACAAAAAAACGGTACAGCTTGGATTTATATTGAGTACTAAAGTTTAAATTTAACTATAATTTAAAATTTTTTGATTATTATTTTTATAACCATTTTTTACAATAATTAATTAAAAATAATTTTTGCTATTAAAACCAAGTTATTAAATAATTATTAAGAAAATTTTGATAAGCATATCTAATAGATATTGTAAATATTACATAATTTAATTATTTAATTGATATTACAATGAAAAAAAAAATATTAACTTAGTCATTTGCAATTTACATTCTTTATTACTTTTTTATATAAATCTTGTGCTAAAAACAAGACATTCACCTTATGTAAAAAAAATTCATTATTCAAATTCATTTTGTTTAATAATCTTTGGACCATACTTAGTTTGGATTATTTGAATTTTTTATTTTAAAACTTTTTTTTATTTTTATTTATTTGTTAACATCTAATTAAATGTGTATACTGAAAAATGCACAGATTTCGAATTTGCTTCCATTAATAACTTTTAATAGCAACATAGTACTAAAAATACAGTCATTATAATTTTGCTTTTTGTTGATAAACAAAATTGTTATAAATACATTGCTGTATGCAAGGTAGCTTTAATTTTTGGCACTCAATTTTTTGTTGATTATTTTTATATTTAATTGAAGTTGTATTGTAGGTAAATAATTCAATAATCCAATAAGTAATAACTAATCTAATTTATTTTTGGTTTTTATTTGTTTTTTACTCACACTAGACTTTTAAGTTCTTTTATTTTGTAACAAAAATAAACAATTGACATTTTACAACAAAATTAATTTTTTCTTGTAGAAAAATTGTAAAGCATATTTAAACCTTACACAAAAAGGTTTTAGAATAAATTTTGTTGATAGACACACACTTTTATTTTTATTTTTTATATTTACACATAAATCACCTTTAAACTTTTTACAAATAAAAGATAACTGAATCCATTTTAGTCTACTACACAAACTTAACTAAATGATTACTTAATTTATAAATACACTCGCGACACTCATAATAAACTACTATTTTGACAATAAATTTAGGTAATGTAATGATTTATTATGTGCATTTTTCAGGATTTAATTTTTTTTTTTAATAAAGTATAAAACATTAGTAATAATAAAATTATAAATTAAAAAAAAAAAAATTATTTAAAGTCAATAGAACTTTCTTTAAACTTTTCAACACTGATTCAGCAAATACATACTTCTATAACATTTTTTTTTATTTGATGAATCAGTGTAAAAAATTATTATGTCCTTTACTAATATTGTTTTTTTACATGTATTGAATTTCGTATGTGTTGTAGATTTGATGTAGGTAGCTCATATTTTGTCTGGTTGTATGTTTTACATTGATAATTAGTGTTAACTAGATAGAATTATTTGTTTTTGTACATGACTTTCTTTTAACAACTACCACATCATTTATTTTTTTTTTATGAAATCAGTGTTGGGCAAACATGATAAAATTATACAAGCTTTATAGAAATTTATTAAAATAATTAATAACGCGAAGTATAAATGGACGTATGCATTTTAAATACTTTAATGTCCAACACTGGCTCAAGTATCTTTTTGTTTTAACTTACATCTTTTACTTTTTCTATTAAAGTTTCACTTCGGACACTTCAAGAAAGGATATTTCAGTGGATGGAAAATCATACTGCCTTGAATGAAAGTTAATACAGACTACCGTTAATAAAGAGATACAAATTGGGTGACCAATTTTATAGCAATGATTATGCATTTTAGCATTGTTATAAACGGTCTTCCTTTAATATTTCATTTACAATTGCAAGATAGATTCATACCTTCATGTAAAATGAATAGCACAAATGACATTTTTTAAAAGTACTTCATTGGTTCTAAAACAAATAAAAAAAATTAATAAATAAACGTAATTGTGCGTTGTTATTTTTGTAAACGACTTATGCATAAAAAATTTTTTGTTTTTTGATGAAAGACTTAATTAATGTGTAAGACAAACTTGGACATATAGCATTGTAATATAGTTTGATTAGACTAAAAAATAAATATGAATATATTAGTTTAAAGTTTATCTCAGAAAAAAATTAGAACAAAGATTTATTGATAAATTTTCACAATGTATTTAAGTCATGTATATCATGGAATGAAATTCTTGATTCTGCTTGTTTCTTTTAAATTTTGTTACTCTAATTTATCATAGCCTAGCATTTAATAAAAATATCGCTTACAAAGTGAATGTGCATTTTTTTTTAAAGCACTAAGTGATGCAACATGTACAGAAATAAATTCATGTTTACATACATCAACTCTTTTTTTTGAACCTTGAAAGAAAGTCTTGTATGCAATCAGAACTGATAGAAAAAGTACACTTGCTTTAATTAAAAAAAAAATCTAACTAGAAATTTCATACTTCACCTATTTTTTTGAATGTATAGCTTTGATATATTCATTATGCACCATTGAATCGCACATAACTGCAGCAAACTTAGATAAAAATAGTATTTATTTTGGTAACATTGATATTAATAATATTTATTTTATAATTTTAAGTTGTCATATATTAAACAATATCACTAAGTTAAGATTTCAAATATCATGCTCATGTGAAATAATAATCAAAGTCAATTTTTTTTGTGTAATAGATAGTTATAATTGTCGATAAAAATTGATACAATGGTAAATTTTAAAATCACGAAAAATGTTTCATTTTATCTATAGTATACTTTTTCGATCAATTCTATTTTTTATCTTAGCATAATTATAACTATTTAATCAAATTAAACATTCAATAAGTTCCAAATGACAATTCTATTTTTTCTATGTTTGTTTCAGGAACGCGTTAAAAAAAAAAAAAGTAAGAAATCTCCTGTATCGTGATAGCATCAAAAACTGAGAGAGAAATAACCGAGCGCGAGTATCGTAAGTATGTAATAAAGGAAAAAACTGCATAAACAAAACGACGAAAATTCCGAAACACGGGGAAACACACCCAGCAAAATGAAATTTAAAATAGTAAAAAAAAAAAAAAAAAAGAAATAGAACGACTGAAAGACAGTGCGATGAAGAAACAAATGAAGATTCGGTAATCGAGAGTACACACTCATAACGAGCGTAACCGGCAGAGCCGCCAGAGACGCCAATTCAAGAGCCTATTATCTCCTCACTGCGAAGATCTTGCGCATGGTATATACTTGGAATGTGGGAGCATTGGACGAGAAAAGAAAAAGGAGAAAAGCAAGCTAAGCTCTCTCGGCTACTACTTGGTCAATCGCCACCTATTATGGCAACAAGAAAAAAATCAAGTGTTAAACGGTGATGACTCTATTTCCAAATCTATCTTTCTTTATCGAGCCGACTGTTTAATCGATCGAGTACACGCGCATTATTATTATTATTATTATTATTATTATTAACACAAGCCTAAGTTTCAAACGTCCCCGAGTATGTTGGAAAACAAATGATAAATTAAATAAAATAAAAAACAGTCTTCGTCAATGGTATAAATATATATACATCTATATAAAATCATCATGTGTACACCTTGCGCGCGCGCGCGCAGACATTACATTAAACGCTCACACACAAATCAAGTTTCATTGGATTGTCCATTTCTGCCAAGTGATTTACGACTTAGAATACAGTTAAAATACGAGTATATTAAAGAATATATAAATATATGATTATACCTGATTTTCATAGTAAAAGAAATAAAAAAAAAAAAACGAAAGAAAGAGATGTTTTCAAATGACCGAAAAAAAACTATAGCGCGCGTCGATATCGTCATCAAATGAAATAAATGACGAAACAAAAATTGTACGGTTCAAAGGTTGTTAATGAAAAAAAAAATAATAATGATAAATAAATAAATAATTCTGTTGCATTTTTTAATGTGACTTCTCAAGCGATAAACGAAGACGGGTAGAGAAAGAGAAATAATCGTCTAAAAATTGGTCCAGTGCGTCCTTATTAATATAGCTTATTTCGAGCATCCTCTGACACTCGCGAATCATTGTAAAATATTGTAGAAAAATTCTAGAAGTTAAATAAAAGCTCAGTGCTCTGATTACTTTTCACGCGTAATGCCAAGTTTTATGCAAAAAAAAAAATAAAGGAAAAATTGAAAGAAGTATTCGTTAATTTATAGACGATTCGCTAGATTATCAAGCTCAGTTTTATCCCTTTCCATATCCCAGCGTCGTTTTGTTCACGCCTAAAAAGAACGAGATTTACAAGCGGAAATAAAAAAATAAAAAATTATTAACAGAAGTTCAGCGATGACCTAAATAATCGACACTTTTGTATTTACTCTATATATCAAATCCTTCGATTCGCGAGAGATAAAAAAATAATTAAAAAATGACAAAGTGTGTGCTTGTGCGTAAATGTTCGTGATGTTAGCGCATCGTCATATTCTCGCTCTCCTTCGAGCCATTAGTTATGTACACGTGTAGCGATTGTAAAAAAGCGGAGGCGAGTACAAGAAAAAGGTCGAAGGCGACACTTCGAACAGGTAATTTAACAGTTATAGAAGGAAGGTAGTAGAAGATACGATGACTTTACAAAGCATATATAACGAAATTCGAGAGTGCGTATTAACTTTTTGTTTCTGAAAAATGGCACGAGTTTTTTTTTTTCAAGCCTGACATATACTTTTTAACAAAGTGCGAGAGTGACTTGAAACTTATAATATATTTGTGACGGAAACAAAAAGTAAGCTGTTAATTATGGAAATGGAATTAACTTTTAATTGTATAAAAAAATAAAGTAAAAAAAAAAAACAGGATTATCGACAGACGCGTTAATATGATTTTTTTTTTTATAAACTTATCCTTACTATCTCTTTCTCTTTGGCCTAAAGTCTTTAAGCAAAACTGTTGCAATATATTATTATTATTATTTAAAAAAGACTTTATTAAGCATTGTAATGATGATAATAGTTTGTAATAACACGTTTTTTTATATATATTCTGTAAAAAGAAAAAACAATGTTTTATTTACTTATTTAACTTTTTTTAATATACTGATTTTGGTTTGGTTAAACTTCTAAACGATTGATTGTGTATCCAACGATATTGTAATAATTTTGAAGCTAATCAAGTTAATAATTTATTACTAACAAATATTTTTATTATTTTTAAACGATTAAAATCATGGATGATTTAGCGCAATAACTTGTATTTGAGAACGCTAAAATTTTGTGAAAACGTGTGGGTTATTGTAATAGTCTTGCTTTTAGTCTTTGCCTTCATTTAAAAAATAACGTTTACGAAAAAAAATATGTGGCGTTTTAAATAACATAATTGATTAATTGTTTATAAATGAGTGTCAGTAATAGACACCGGCGTCCTGCAATGTGTCAGAATAAATGTTAAAGTTGTATTATGAATTTACAGCTTATCTCTCTCATTCTCTCTGTGCCTATACTTCATTTATCTGTTTATTGAAGAAATGGGATACATGAGATCGAGAATTTTTTCGTTATTGAAAATGATAAGCTAGACCAACATCTACATAAATGCAAGAATTTGATATCTTTATTTTTAAAATTCCTACTTAAACGTATATAAAAATATTTAATAATTGCAAAAGTTGAGAAAAACATTTTATTAGATAAAGCAGGAAAATATAATTTTTAAAAGTAAAGAAATCTTGATGTCTTGCACAGTTCTTAGGCAAATTGTTCTTTCTCAACAATATTGTCATAATTGTCATATTCTGTGAGAAACAATGTATAGTGTCAGTTTTTGTGAGGAGAACATAATTTATGGGTTGCGACACGACACCCATATTGGAGTTGACTACTGAACGAACAGAAGATTCATTTCTATATAATGCATGCAGATTTCATTATAGTGGAAACTGCAGATTGAAAATGAAGAATTATATATCTTATGCTGCCGCTATAAACATTATTTTATATTTTTTATCCACATATGAGTACTCACATCATTTATGTACTTTTAGTTTTAAAAATTTTCAAATTGAATTTAAGACAGTCTATAACATAAGACTGTTTTTATTTTCAATTACTTACTTTCTGAAGTGAGAAGTTGTACATAATATGTAGTAAAAATGTATAATATCAAATTTACCATATAAAATTATTAATAATTAGAAGTAATTACTTATCTGTTGGCTTCGACTAAATTTTTATCAAATCTTCATGTAAATTTTTGACTGAGCTGTCAATTTATTATTATTAAGTACATATTTTTTACTTCAGAAAGTATAAACACACTTGAAGTTTGATAAGAAGTGTGAACTTTAATTATGGACTTTCAAAGTTTTGTTAACTATTTAATTATTTTCAATATAAGATGATACATTGTAGATGACGTTTGTCGATTTTTTTTTTCATACTTGTTAAGATTGCATACACGTCCATAGAAATTGCGCTTTGAGTTCTTTTAAATGTTAGATCAAGTGTATAGCCAGAAAGCTGATTTGCTTTCGAGGCTGCAAAAGGATTCACGTGATAATATGAAGCCACAAAGAAGAATGAAGCAAAGGCAAGCCTCGAGTGGAACTCATAATCACATTAATTAGAAAAATGTTATTATATATATGAAAGGAGAAGAAAAGTAATAAAAATAATAAAAAAGAAAAAAATGCAAAAAACAAAAAATAATTTTTATCTTGTAAAATGATTGTGTGCGTGAGAAAGAGAGTGAGTGAAAAAAAAGAAGAGAATAGTAATAATCTTGCTTGTATGCGTTTGGTTGAAAATTACTATTAAAGATAAAAAAAAAAAACAATTAAAAATAGTATGAAAGTGAATGCAATTGTGTGAATTTGTGCAATGTGAACGTTTTAAGGGTGAAATGATAAGTTAATTATCAATGAATTATTAATTATACATGCACATGAATACTATCCAGTATATATTATATAATTATGAAAATGTGACAGTAATTAAGAAAATGCGTTATTTCATAAAAATACTGAGAATTACATCAAAGGTTTATTGCTCCCTTCGTCTATACAAATAAAAAAAAAACATCAACATTGTAAAAATTGCTTAGTTTATTTTTTTTTCCTGTCACCATATACTTTTTTAATTCAAACTGCATTTTTTAAAATTTATGTTGATAAATCGATAGAAATTTTTAAGTCTAATAAATATGTTTTATTTAAGTCAATAAAAAAAACTGTTAAACTATCAAATTTATTCTAAAATTTTTAATTAAAATTTATTAACACTGCTTATTTATAATTTCTTGACATTAGAAAAAAAAAATTATACTGACAAAAAATTGGCACTGACGTAATTAAGTTAAATAAAAAAAATGAGAGTTGTAAAACAAAAGCTACAGATGTCATATTAAACATAAGAAAAAAACAAAATTACCGCGCCACTTGTGTCGTTGTGACATTATTACATCGGAATACGTCATTTCTGCTTGTTCTTCAAAAATGTAAAATTTTTTTTAGATACACTTTATTTTTGCAGTTATTAAAAATAAAACAGATTTTCTTAAGTAAAAATAATAAAAATTTGTTTTAATAAATTATTGTAATTTTTGCAATTGAGTAATTAAATAAAAATTAAAATTTAATCAGTACAACAAAATTACAACCATATCTTTTAAATAAAACAACAAATAATATTTTTTAAAATCATATTTTACGTAAACGAAAGTTCGATTTAGAAAAAAGCATCGTACAATTCTTTTACAATAAATTTAGCGCTAAATTTCTCTACCAACCACTAGTAAAAAAAAAAAAATCGACATTTTGTAGTGTCAAATTAGAAGGTATAAATTTAGGGACTGTAGACTATATTTTATAAACTTTCAGCAATCTTCATCTATAATTTATAAAAAACTTATCCTTTTCTTCAATACAATCAATTTATCATCTCATAACTTAGAAATAACTCGTATCCTATCTTAAAAGGCAGATGGCATATAGGGCGCCGCCATCTTGAGTACATGGAATGACAGCCAATGAAAATGAGGCTACGAAAGAGCATCGAATGTGATTGGCTGAATATCGGAATAGAGCGCGGTCATATTAAAGTTCAAAATTCGTCGATTAAAATTATAGCA
>JAPYZE010003573.1:0-34749 GCA_030522805.1 Leptomastidea abnormis | reverse complement strand
TATATATATATACAATTAAATGTGCTGCAAAGTAAAGCACGAAGTCCTATAAATTTTTGCCTTTTACAGTTTCTCTTTTCCCTCCTCCTCCTCCTCCGCTTCGAGCCCCACGGCTAAAGGGGCACCACGCGCGCTAAAATGCAGCCGCAGCTACAACATGTATCTATATCTAGGTCAATCTTGATAAAGAAAAATTAAAACACAGCTGGATTTATATATAAAGCGCGCTCTAAAAAACCAGCTATGTGTACGTGCCAGTGATCGGGATTCCCGATTGCACTCCTCTCTGCCACCCCTAATCTCAATCCCCGCATTCACCGAAAACAAAAGTCTACTCTCTCTCTCTCTCTCTCTCTTTTGTGACCCACGGCAGTCTCTAAAATAATCATCTTTCTGCTGCTCACTTTTTACAATACCTGACGTCAGCTACACACACGCACACACACAGAGCTAGCCTGCCATTCGCCAATTGATTTCTTCCAGAAATACCTATGTAGGTCCAAGTTCTTATAGCCGAACTCTTTTTTATCTGCGGTTACTTCGGTGTTCATCATACTGTATATTCTTTAATCCGCCTCACGCCCAATTCTTAACTTGTAGGAAAAAGTTTGAATATCGTTAGTATAAAACGTATAAGTGCTTTATATTGTAGTACTCTGTACGTTTCGTTTATTGGTATATGTCAGATGTAGGTGGCAAGCAGGTCAAGAAGCGCATAAGCGATCATCATTATTATCATCGTCATCGTCATCGTCATCATCAGTTATAGCGTCCTATGCGTCGCTAATGATCGGATGTATTACATATCGAGATATCTATATGCTACGCAAATCACGTCTAAAAGCTTTCCGAGATTTAAGAGTCAGTATCGATGAAACTGCTTCGTAAATCCACGAAAAACAAAGGCTGAGAGCTTTAGAGTATACAGTCAACGAGATATTTATAGCCTTAGGGCCTTTTCTCTCTCTCTCTCTCTCTCTCTCTCTCTTTCTTTCCAGCCAGCTTTTCGGGCATTTTAATCCCTGCCGCAAACTCTAGTCAGATAGATTCGAGTCTTCGTGAGAGCATTGCTAGCATATAGCGATACTGCTCTTGATTATCTCTTCCTCCTCCTCCTCCTCCTCCTCTGTTTCCTCTGCAGCCCATATAACAGCTACCGACACGCAATCTCGATTATTTCTGATACGCTACTGGCCTCGATTCGCGAGATGAAAGGCGGGGGGAGGGGAACATCCACTGCTATTCTCCTAGACATATATGAGAGCTTACTTATACACTTGACTGATTGATAGAAAAATAAAAATAAACAATCATAAAAGTTGTCATGACCTTTAATTATCAAAATAAGCTAATTTTTCATAAAAAAAAAAGAATTATATGTCTACAAATAAGATTTTTAATTGTGTAAAAATATATATATATATATATATATATATATATATATATGTGTGTAAGTATAAAAAAAATTGTCATTTTTTTGGCTTTTCAATTGTTTCTTTTTTATTTTGAAAGGAGATTGACTTTAAAAAAAAATACACCTTTCTAGCCTTTTGTTTGCTAGCTTGCTTAGTTTTCCAAGCGGGGCATGCAGTTGGTCAACGGCTCTTCCGTGCCATTCTTGTTTCCTTGAGCTTTTAGGAAGGCTCTTTGATGCTTCATGCCAGCCAGCCGTCCTTTACTCCCGCCTGACCGTTTGCCTCCTGCCACTCTCTCTCTCTCTCTCTCTCTCTCTCTCTCTCCCAGGAGACCATCAAAGCTTGATGCTTGGTTCTGCAACGGCTTTTTCGCATCAAGCCCAGGTTAAAAAGCACCGCCACGTGCTGGCATACTCGGATTCAGTATCTCTGCTGGTCCGCTTAATCTCAGATACCATCAAGAGGCTGCTGCTCAGCTTGCACTCGCGTTGCTCTAATTACCCGCCAGCTTTCTTGTGATTGCATACTTTAGTTCAATATACTATACACACATAGATATGCATGTATATAACATTCAATTAGATCTATTGGTAAAATATCTATATTCTTGCGAAACTGTAATATAGTATATAATCTTATTTCACTGCTGGATTTTGTTGGATAATCTGTATTTGCGAATATGCGAGGCTGTCAATAACAGTTCCCGGCTAAATCAATATTCCTCCAGCTGAAATTGCATTATCGATGCAGCCGGGCTTACACAGCCTGACATTATTACGGCGATTCATTAAGCGATCCAGCAAAATTATTTTCTCTACGTCATAGCTCTAAGAAATGGATCGACACCCACGCGAATAAATATCATCAAATCTCATTGTAACAAGCGTTCGTTATTATTTTTTTTTTCTAAAAAAAAAAAAAAAAGAAATAGTAAGGAGCCTCAAGTATCCAATTAACGTCCAATAAACTTCGAACAATTTAATCCTTGAAATTCGTTAATTACAAAAAAAAAAAAAAAATAAAAAAAAAAAAAAGAAAAAAAAAAAAAAAAAAAAAAAAAAAAAAAAAAAAAAAAAATATTGAGAAATGTGGACATGTTTGGCGTTTCAAAATTATCAAATCTTTGAATAAAGTAGAAAGCTGCTGAAAAACCGATGTCACTCGAAGAGTGCACTCATATATAGTTAAGCGGTGTCGCTATTGCTATTAAACATCAACGCGACCTTCGGGCAGGCGGGTTGAGGAGCCTTGGCTACTATGCGAGCAAGTACGCGAACGAAACTCCAACGGTATTTCCAATATCTCAAGAGTAAAAGAGCTGACAAGCCTGGATCTACGCCGTCGTTCTTTCTTGATTTTCTTTGCTCCCCTGACTTTTGTGATGTTTAGCAGAGTATCTTTTCCTTCAGCTCTCCTGTAACCGCGAACCGCCGCTACGATCGCTTATTCTGCCCCCGGGCATAGGCAGGTAGGCAAGTTACCACCCCGTGCCAGAATCGAAACAAGTTCCCGGTGACCGGTGCGACTATATCAAATTTTAACACACCCCGGCACGACGACCCGCAATGCTACACTAGTACTACGCCCCAACGAGTCGTCCCCGCGATGACATTTTTCGAACATGGTCTAGTTGCCGCAGCACAGCATCGGAGATTTTCTCATTTATAGAAAATTAAAGTTTAGGTAGTCGTTCAACGCTAAATTCACGAGTAGAAGAGCTGATGACAGATAAAACACATCGCGACCACCGATTGATCGACTTAATTTTAATCTACACAAAGATTATTTTGTGCTGTCATCGATTTGTTTGTGCTAGTTATATTACTGATGCTAACTATGTCTGCAAACAATCATTTAAATTTTCAATTTTTTTAGATACACATTTTAAAAGAGATTTTTGTTTTCAATCATTGCTAAATCATCAAACAAAAATTCAAACGTAGGAGGAGAATTAAGAAGTAAAAAAAAGAAAAATGAATCTTTCTAATCGAGTCAATTGGGCAAGTAAGAAAAGTACAAAAATATTACGAATTGTTATCGCTGCCGAGTGTGTGCGCATGTGAATATTATATCTTCTTTGGTTTCTGCTTCAAAGAGGCTGAAAATACGCACGAGGAGGCTTGAATAATGCACTAATAATTCGCAAGATCGCAAAAGAGAGAGAGAGAGAGAGAGAAAGTTATTATTAGAGTATAGTGTCGCACTTAATTTGAGCGCTGTTGGACGAAATAAATGGGAGCCTTCGGCTGCTGTTGAGTAATTAATCAAGGGGCGGTAGCTCTCTGACTTTGAAGCGCGCTCCAATCCCTCTCTCCTTCTCCATACCAGCTATCGTGCATAAACGTAAAGCGTGTACACGTATACTATACGTGCGTGCGCGCGCGCGCGTGTGTGTGTATATATATTCATACGTACGCCCGAGAGAGCGCGAATAATTTTGCATAATTAGTTTGCGCGAAATTTGTTCGGTTGAATTTCCTGCATGTTTTAATCAACTGGGTTAATGTGTGTCGCAAGTGCGCGCTCGAAAGAGAGGGGGGGGGGTGAGAGAGGGCCAGCCCGACGAGCAAGTATGACGATTTCATTTTGGAGAGGAGGAGGAGGAGCGCAGTACCTATAGCAGCAGATATAGAAGAGCGTAAAATCTCATGCTTGAAAAATATCGGATGTCAGGTAAAACACGGTAATAGCAGCATATAGGTATAGAGTATTTGAAATGTTTCATATGTACACCACGTAATTTAATAAATAAAGGAAATATCGCATAAAGTCTGGGCTTCGGGGAAAGAAGAAAAAAAAACGCCACACTATCTCCGCAACCACGCCAGCCAGCTGCCAGTCGGTCTAGTCACCATTTTTATACGAGAATTAACACGAAACAGACTCTACGTCGTGAAAAATAAAGCTCCGTTTTTTCCTTCTCTCTCTCTCTCCCTCTCCTCGACTCTTGTCGCGCATTGCAGAGTACTCGGCTGTCTGCAATTATTTTTCCTGAATGTTATTTAGCGCGGTGGGCAGGCATACGTTTTAAAAATAAACCAGTAGTCTATACTCTTGGCCGAGCGCTGCCCGTTTTCGAAAGAAGAAAAACAAAAATTAGCGGATACGCGTGTTCACAAGCGTGTGTCAAGTGTGGAGCGATATGCGATATTGTATATTATAAGCAGACTGGAAATTCTCGACCCAAAGTCCATCAGGACTGTATTCCTGCGCGTCTCTCTTTCTCCTTCACTTTTTATCTATAGCGCGCAAGTGTCATCTGAATATATTTATGTGTAAGCGCGCGATTCTTGAAGTATACATAATTCTTATTAAGTAGTAGTAATAGTATAGTATTAATTTTCTTTCGACCGGTCTCAATTAACTAAACTAAAAAAGTACGCGAGTAAAAGCTCGTGAGCCTAGGCACGCTACAATATGATATAGGTAAATTATGTTTCTGGGGAGAAATGGCTACTATATATTTTTGTTTCTCACTATACGCGAGGAGAAGCTCTGAATCTCGTGTCGATGTGAGATTATGCTCTCTCTCTCTCCCTCTCTCTCTCTCAATGCGAGTATACATCATATCGAGAAGAGAGCGATGATGATGGACGAGGTCGTGGTTTTGTTGTTATGCGCTACATTCATTTGATAAACTTCAATCTGAGCAAAACTACAATACGACATTGTATTTTTTTAAAGCTACCGAGAGATCATTCGTATACCAGTACTACACTGCGGTTGTAATTATTTTAATCTGAGCATCAGATACTTTGCAGCTTTAATTTGAAATTAATATCAATCAATAATAATGATATAGCATTATGCCTTATTGCTATTATTATTATTATTATTATTATTATTATTATTATTATTATTATTATTTGTTATTATTATTCATTATCATTATTATTATTAGATCAGTGAATAATTAAGTAAAGAAGTAAATTTGATCAACGTGACGAAGAGAGTAAATTTATCGAATGCAATTTGTAAAATGCAAAATATCGCGATCATGGCGTAGAAACTGTAGAGAAGTGGCTTCTCTCATTTTCTTTTGTGCCCCACCGGCTCGTCTGCGAGCGTCTTTTCCTTCTGGGGGGGGGGGGGGGGGGGGGGAAGTATAAGTACGCGAACAGAAGTCGGCTCACGTATACATTGGCCAAAGGCGTGCGACTCATTTGAAAGCAGATAATGCGACTCTCGGGGGGGGGGGGGGGGGCTTTTCGTTTTCACTATCGGATTATTCAGTCCAGGCGGTGGCCTGGCTCAAGTCTTATTGCAAATTTGCTCCTGACAAGCTATAGGAGGCAATGAGAGAAAGAGAGAGAGAGAGACGAAAGCGACTTGACCTAGTGCACCGAACGCGCTCGGGAAAATTTAATTACTCGATTCAACGTGCACTGTAGCGAACTGCACCTCCCTGCCCCTCCCTCAGGTCTTTTGCTGCAATAATTTTCTTCTATACTAGGTACATACCACTACTACCACTCCCTCCCCCTCTCCTACCCTACAATCTCCTTTGATCGTCGCAGCAGTTCCAACTGCATATATATACTTTGTGCTACTTCCTTGACTCTTCCACCTCCTCAACCTCTTCCTCCTGAGACTTGAGAGTCTTTTCCGTTCCATTTGATCTGCTTTCGCACTTAACTTGCTCTCTCTCTCTCTCTATACTACTTCTGCTGCTGCTGCTGCTGCTACCTCCATCCTTTGGTCTTTATCCGGTTCCTCATTGTACGGCCGGCTCTTTCTCCTTCGGATTTTCCAATATTCCAAGTTCTCCTTCCTTGGTGGCGGCGACGGCGGTCTACGGTACCGCTCGGAAACTTACATGCGAACTTGTAATTCGAATTGGCCTGCAGAGACGCGCCCATGCAGTTCCTGACTTTTTCGGGGTATATTTATATATATAGCTACATAGTCACTCGCGCGAGTATTCTCTGCTAACTCTCTCTCTCTCTCTCTCTTTCCAGCGCCATTGCTCTTCGTAATTTTCATCGTTTTAAACGACGACGAATCTCGGGGAGCCGAGAACTTAATAGCTTTGGAAAAATGATCTATAATACGCGTAGCCTGTGATTGCCTTTTTTGCTGTATATACGTTCCACTGGACGGCAGCAGTCAGCACACAGCATCGGAATATTTATCGTTCTCGCAGATACTTATATCCTACTTCGAAATTTTATATTCATCCAGAAGCTTTCCGGAAAACGCGATCACGTCGCGTCAAGCCAGAAACGCCAAATCCCAGCAAAGAGAGAAAGAGTTTACATATATAACGGATACATCGTCACTGAAAACTGCGCTTCAGCTTGATTCTTCCGACTTGTCTCTGCTCTGCTCTTCCTCTTTCGATCCCAATTTACATATACACAATCCCATCAGGTACGCACCTGTATACACAAATGTGCCGGCGGATGAGCATCGAGAGTATCTTGGGTGTATATTATCGCGTTAGGTAAATCGCCGTCCCGATGAGCATTCGCTTGCGGAACACGTCCACAACTTGTCCACCATTACCGCCTGGCTTCTTCTTCTTCTTCTTCTTCTTCTTCTGTCTCCTTGAATTATTAAGTACCAACAACTCGAAGGGAGTAGGCAACTGCCCCACGTGTGCCTTTCTCCCTCCGATCCGGCTTTTATTTCGGGCGTCACGGACAGCACTCCGTCGGCTTACGTCGGGCGCGCCTCTTTTAGCCGCTCAAGCCTTTTTTCCACGCTAGTTCTCCATCTCTCTCTCTTGTTCCACTCTTTTCAGTAGAGCTGCGACCGAGAGGCAGAGCCCGAGAGAGAAAAGTGTTCTCCGACCACTTTGAGGATCGAGCGTTTCTAGCCACGCCGCAGCAGCAGCAACCCCTGTCCTTTTTTTAACTCTCCCTCCCCCCTTATCACTCTCCTTCTTCTCTTCTAACAATTCCTTTGGCTCTGGAGCTTCTTAAGAGTCTCTCTAGCTCTTTTTCTGCCGAGTTTTCTCCACTGGCCCGCCCACGTTCATTAGCGTTGATAAAAAACAGAGGTGCAGTAGCTCTCTTTTTCTTTTTTTTTTTTTTTTTTTTTTTTTTTTTTTTCCTTTTTTTCCCCCCCCCCCCCCCCCCCCCCCCCCCCCCCCCCCCTCCCCCCCCCCCCCCCCCCCCCCTCTCTCTCTCTCTCTCTCCTGAGTTTCGCAGACTTCTGGCCATTGAAACTTTTTGAGTCTGTACTTTTTGAATTAGTGTTATTACGTTTTAAGAAGCCTTTTGCCTTTGTTTGCCGCATCTAGTTAGCGGAGAATTAGTTGTTGACTCTGTGGAGCAGACCTCCTGCCTCAGCTAAAAGTGCAAAGTTTCGAAAAAAAAAAAAACATCAAACATTATCAAATTATATCTATATACGTAGGCCATTAGAAAAAAAAATGTATAAAATCTTATTTGTTTACACGAAAAATCAAATTTTAATCCTACCAATCAGTATGATTTTTTTCAATTTTCATTCAAGCCTCTCGCTAGTGTGAAAAACAAAGTAGAAATAAAGCTTAAAAAAAAGCAGCGCAATCAGATTTATTTCAACGAGACGGAGCATCGTGGTGGCGAGGAAAAGGCGGTGAAAAATCAATCATTGAACAATTGCCGAAGAGAGAGAGAGAGAGAGAGTCCGTGGTGTGGAGCTTGAAAAACACTTTTTTTCAAGAGCCTATTGGGAGGCAGCACTCATCTGCAATTCCAAAGCCCTCTCCTCTGTGTGCTCACCGCTTGAAGGTATACCCGTACACTCGATTCAGCAGCCGCTAACGCAAAAAGCTCTACTGGTTTGCGCGCGCGCGTGCACATATATCGATGGGGGTCTTTTCCTCCTCTCCAGACCGCGGGCTGGCAGGGACGAAAGTTCTCGTGGTTGTTGGGTCTCGTTAGCATGACATAGTCTCTCGGCCGTGGACCAGCGAGAATAGCCGACGAGGTGTCTTTGACTCGCAAATTTTGATTGGAGCTGGTAGTGTGGATATATATGTGCGATCATGTACGGAAACCTCGCAAAATTTTGTCGAAATTTATTTGTAAGCCCCCCGCCCTTGCCCCCGCCCCCCTCTCCGCAACCTTTTTTTTTCTTCCTTTTGATTATCCAATCAATTGAATTTGGTTTGACATGTAGGTTTGCCTTACTAAAAGAGTATTCATTGCAGTTGCGCGGTTTCAATTACACAAATTTGATCAACAATTACGAATTTTGCTGTTGAATTGTGATTGATGTTTTTTTAATAGATCGCAGCGTTTGCTTAATCAAAAACACAAAACTTAGCGCGCTAACGGTTGTTTTGAGTAAAATAATAACCAGCCGCGGCTAATTAATACATAACTTTAGACAAGAGCAGGAGAAAATTATGTGTGTTATACCTATATATAGGTGTACCTAAATTTGGTTATATAATTTACTTATGTAAATTCAAGCGCAGCCGCCGCCGCCGCCGTCTCTAAGCGCGGTCCTGTTTACTTTGTGTAATGCTACATTCGCTTTCTGACTCGAGCAGCGCGCAGAACACGCCAACTTATATTTTGACTAAACAAATTGTCTAACTGCCTGACAACAACTAATTACTTGAAATTTTTAATTAACATAAACAAGCTCTAAGGAAAGCTGGAAGTAGGCGCAGGGGCAAAGGTTAAGAAAATTAAATACTTTTCAATTAGACGCTTCAAATGCATTTTCCAACCGACGTACTTGCGCCGACGGTATAGCTATAATAAACTCACGCAGTTTGAAAATATGCAAGTTTCTTGTTTCAAAACAACATCGTAGGTAAGTAGTGAACTAACTATAACTGCAGGTGTAAGCTACTAAGTCAAACCTAATGGCTTAGCCTATTCGCAAAGTTCATTGTTCATTAAAAAAACTGCAGATATCATTTGAGTTGAAATAATTATCAGCGCGACTAAAATAATGATGAAAATAATGAAATTGACGCACTAACGCAAATCGCGAGTTACGCAGCAGAGCGCAGGTCGAGTGAAGCGGCCGCGAATCCAGGCTTAACGGCGCGTCAAATAACACGCGCTGCACACATCATTCACGTGACGCGAGGTAGGCAGCGACGACGGTCGCGACGGTTCAAGAGGGCCAGCTCCAGGGTTTTATTGAAGTTCATTAACGGCGGCTGGCCGCGCACACGCTAACGAACTTGATTACCGCATCAGCTTGGCTATAACTATGGCCGCGCTAGCTGACTCGGTCATCGCGACTGACTACAGCTTTGCTCTGCTCTCCTACTCTTATATACTCCTCTATTATCTTCTGCTCTATAGCTGTACGTCCGAATTAATTGACATTGTACCATAGTTTACCACGAGGTCCACCAATATTGTCCTCGCTATAGGTAGATCAAATTGCACACCAAAATATTCTCTTGCAATTTATTTATCGAGAATATTACAAAACCTTTGGCTTTATAAAAGCGATAATAATTCATTATTGACCATAGGTTTAATTTCATTACTTGCATTGTAGGTACCTTATTTTTTTACTTGTCAATTTGTGTTTGTAGTTGACAAATTTTAAATTTAGAATTTTCGGAAACCAGAACGATTTCAGAAGAGATAAATTGGGTTTGCCAATGCTATTGTGTCACGTCGCAAGATTTTACGATTAAATCTGACGTATCCAGATTGTGCGTGCTTCGATTTGAAAAAAGAGGAAAAAAACTTGTTTTATCATAAAAACGTATAAAAATATTTAGTAATAACTCTCTCTCTCTCTCTCTCTCTCTCTCTCTCTCTTCTTTCTCTTTTTTTTCAATTCAAAGAAATTTATAAAAATTCTTTTGCATAAATTTTATTGAAGTTTTACAGAAAATCACTGGCCATGTGTAATAACCGGAATAACAAATGCAATTGACTGGGAGCATAAAATCCGATTCGCGATAATGTAACTTTGCTAAAGCACGTTAAAAAAAGGTACAGCCGTTATTTTTCTTATAGCAAAAGAGGGAGGGAAAGTGTATCTAGAGCAAAATGTAGGTCGAGTTACGTTAATCCAGAAAGTGGTCAGCGCCATTTGTGCCACGCCGCGCGTCACTTATTAAACGGTAATAACATACCTACTCTGGCATTATTTTTTTCTTTTTTTCTTTCCACGTATGTGCCAGCCCTGCCGGTAGAAGACCCTACCAGTTATACATAATCCCTCGGCAGTAGAGCAACATTTAATAATTTTACAAAATTCTCCACCTATAACTGATAGACATAACTTTGCTTTAGTCGACTCTGCTATAAAAAGATTTTGCGCTTGTATCGAATGAAAAGCCAAAACCGACTATAATGAAAAAAGTCATAAGCATATATATAACCCTCGGCTAGACGTGCAATTAATAATTCTTCTCTCTCTCTCTCTCTCTCTCTCTCTCTCTCTCTCTCTCTCTCTCTCTCTCTCTCTCTTAACTAAGAACAAAACACGGAAACAATTAAAAGCTATCTTCGATCTCTCTCTTTTTTTTTCTCTCTTATCGCACTCTTTCTCAAATGCTAGTACGATCTCGTTAGTGCGAAAAACCGCGGAAGGGGCATTAATTTATTCAGCTTTTCCCTTAGCTTGCCAACTTCCTACTCGGTCTCTCTTCCTCCCTACGCGGTAATGGAAATCCAGAATGAATAAAAGTGGGAAAACGGGAAACGGAAAAGCGACAACGAGGAGTAGGAGGAGGAGGAGGAGATGGTTGTAGTGGTGGTGGTAGTGGTGGTGGATGATGTCGTCAGCAAACACGACCCCTACCCTCTAACCCCGGCTCCCTTTTACGTCACGCGGAGATGGCAGTACGGGGGCGCTCGATATTAAAGTTAATGCCACGCGTCGCTTTGAGAGCGAGTCACGAGTTACAGCGGGGCGTAATAGGAGAATAACAGGCTGCTCGATCGATTACCATATTCCCTTCACCCCTTCGAGTCAGGATAATGCTCGCTTCGAGATGTCGTTGTTGTTGTTGTTTGTTGTTGTTGTTGTTTGTTGTCGACTTGTCGCTGTTCTTGCTGGCAGACACAGACGTCAATAACTCGTGAAAATCGTTTTTGCGCCTGCAAGATCCAATTTTTGTTGACCTGCCTGAGACTTCAAGTTTTGAGCACGTATAGGTAAGAGCTTCGATCAAACTTTTGAGTTAGTTATTATTCGTTTAATCCATCGTACGCTATCGACGTTTTAAATTATAATAAGTAATCGTTGTTTCGAAAATTTATGCAGTCTGTACGTCTTCGTGTGAGTGAGTGTGTGTTTGTGTGTGTACATTTGCAACTATTGTATCACACAGCATATATATATATATTATATCACCAGATTAGTTTTAATCTAGCTTGGGAACACACATTACAGCGAGTTATAATATATATATATAGCATATAAGCAGCGCAGATAGCGGTCTGCTAAAGCTAAAGTTAGAAATATTCGTGGCGGTGTAGAGTGAAAGCTAGATCCGTCGGTCAGGGGGATCACGCGCATGCTCGCGCATACATCAGCTATTCCAAACACCAAGTCCATGCGGGTGCGTCTGCTTCAAGAGAAGAGAAAAAAAAAACTAATAATGATAAAAATTAAATTAAATAAAAGTAAATAGTATAGTCGAGCGAGGTTTTGAAAACGGACGAATGGAAGAAAGGAATCGTCACAGAAGTTTCATAAACAGAAAGAAGCTAGGTCAGACGAGCGACGAGTGGTAAGAAGTAGGTCAGCAGCAGCAGCAGCAGCGGCGGCGGCTTCGACGAATTTTCCAAGCTCTACCGCTCAAGCTCTGCTTCTGCTGCTGGTCGTGCTAGGGAGATATATCCACGTGTAAAAAGGAGATGGAGTAGGAGGAGGAGGAGGAGGAGGAGGAGTAGGTATGGCAGGAGTTTTCCGTCTTCCCGTGGCTTTGTGAAAGTGGCAACAATGGCAAACAATGCCAAGAGGAAAGCAGAAGGGATAACGCGCCCGGTGTCGCACAAAGGGACTTTGCGCAAGGCTTGTTTGTCCCTCTACGGAAAAGAAATATGGATCGAGTCCCTTTATTCTTGCCTCCTCCTCCTTCTTCTTTCACAATCTGGCTATGGCCGTCCATCTCTTTTTTCTTACCCCTCGCATGTACATATATACAGCAGATATGGGTATGTGTACCTATAAACCCAAATACACACGTATGCCGCGTTAGGACAACAGTGGGTGGCGATGCGTGGCGCAGTCTATAGCTCCCGACGACATCCCTTCTTGCTACACCTCCCATATAATATATTTCCTCTTCCCCAAACTGCTCTATATACTGTACTCACCTCGGAAGTCTACATGTATGTGTGTGTATATGTTAACTGTTTAATGCGTTGTCAGTGTTGTGCATCAAAACAGCCGTGACAAGGGTCTATAAATTTTATTTACTTATGCCTACTCAAACTAAAGATACAGATAATTTTAAATTTACTGGCTCTACTATTATTAAGTTATCCTTCGAGCCGGATCGAATATACTGAAATAGCATAACTCGCATAGCAAGTGCGTAATTATCTATTTCCGCTCTCGTTTTTCCTTTTCTTTATATATATATATATATATATATATATATATATATATATATATTATCTGTGTATTTGAGTTTGTTTTGTTTTATTTATTTATTTATTTATTTTTTTTTTTATCATTTTTCCAATAATTTACTTTGCGATAGAGATACATACACACAGGTACACTTGACTTGAATAAATTATATAAAACGTATAGTTGCATACACTTTTTATTATCTTGAAGATTTACGACTTTTTTTTATATTTTTTATAATTCTCTTTTATTTGGTGAACTAGAGTGTGTGTGTGTGTGTGTGTGTGTGTGTGTGTGTGTGTGTGTGTGTGTGTGTGTGTGTGTGTGTGTGTGTGTGTGTGTGTGTGTTATGTCTCACAATGGAAAAACACACAAGATGCGCAGCTGTGCGAGTCCCAACATTTATCTAGGGAAAATTATTTATCACTAAGATACGTGGCTATCATAAAAATTCATTCTGGACTAGTGATCAAATTTTGTTTTATCAAATGTTTATAATATGCAGTGCAACTTTAACAGCAGAGATCCCTACGCGTGTGCGATTCCTTTCATTTCAAAAAATCAAAATACACACACACACACACATCAAAATACACCAACTTCTTCCTGATAGTCTCTCTAGTAGCTCCCCGCAAAGTTGCGAAACGATAGACGCTCTCTCACTTCTGGAGTTTGTAAACCGAGGCTGGCAGTCATTCAGGACTTCGGGGCACAAGTGTCGAGTGATAGATGCCTCTCAGCACGCGCAGTAGGCTTTCTCTCTTGCGAATTCGCTTGAGATGGCGGAAAGAAGAACCTGTTTTTCTTATCGTTGTTTCCCGTTTCACGTTTGTTTTTCTTCCCGGCTCCGGTATACATTTATATTCATGCTCCGATGCGATGTAACTTGCCATTTTTATTTTTATTCTTCTTCTTCTTTCCTACCTGCTGTAACACGATCCATACTACAACAAAGTTCATGCAGGTTTTAAATTCAATAATCATGTTGAAAAAGACAAGTTTTTGTCATTTTACGCCAGCCACGCGGTATCTACATGAAATCGTGGGATATGAAGTAATCCGCTACACTCTTTTTTAGTTCGAGCAGCGTGGACGACTGTTCACGCCCAAATCGTAAAAGTCGACCTTGTCCAATATACCTTTCGTATCAGTAACATCCGCATAATCCTTATATGATTTATAAGAACGACGAGTCGGTTTGTATCCGCGGAAAAAAACGCGCAGTTAAGCAGTAGGGGAAAGTCAGTCAGGATGAGGTCTTTTATAAATTATAAAAAAACCTTATACCCGGATTTGCTGAGCGAAAGCGGCTTCGAGATTTAATTAAATGCCATGTAAATCTAGCAGCCGCTGCTGGCGATATCAGAACGAGAAGTTACTATTGCGTCATCTCGTGGTAAGCGTTTGAAAAAAGCTGCGTCTCGTTCTCCCATCACCATAAACACGCACGCAGAGCTACTGCACCCACCTTATCTGGGACACCTGCACTTTTCTTCTCTTGCTTTCAAAATTGATCTGCAATCGAAGTCAAGCAACCTCTCATCATCTCAATCGGCTCTGACGTCTCGTCTCTCGCTATGCCTACTTTTTTCTCGCTTCTCATTTTCAACTTGGAAATTGAATAATAAGTAAGGATTTGCCGAAAATCAAAGTGACGCGCACGAAGACGTGCTGCCAAGGAAGAAGGAATAAATTCCGTGATCGCGAGGGAGGTAGAGAGACGCAAAATAAGAGAGGTGGGGGCGAAGAGGAGGGAGGGGAGGGGGGGGGGCTTTTGCGTAATGGCAAAGCGCGACAGATCGCTGCCATTAACAATCGCTGCCCGCTGCAGCACATCTCGTTAAGCGGGGAATCCAATTAGCCACGGTGCAACTGCAGCAACTCTCCCTCCCGCCCCTTCCTGTATACATACCTCCTCCGTTTCCCTTACGTTCCATTTCTTCTTTGGCTGCCACTGTGTCTGACTTTCCGCCTCTTTCTCTTTTCTCTCTTTTCTCTCCTGATATTTTCCAACTATATCTCCTTCTTTTTTGCAAGCTTGCAAAGTACGCGAATTTTTTTTCTTTTCACCTTATACCAGTCCTTTGCACAAAAGTGCAGCCGTGCTGTGAATAAACGCCGCGCAAATGGATCTACATCTGATGCAATTACTACCCATTTTCTCAGCGAGAAAATAATCTATCGACAAAAATTTTTCCCTCGCGCCCTTTTAATATAAAGTGATTAAAATTTTTTTTTTTTTAAGGTCTCGAAGAAGACTTGGAATGATTTTTTCGGCAGAATAAAAAATTATTTTAAATTCGAGGCAGTTTAAATATTATCTTTCCCGAAATATCATTTTTACGTCGTAATTCATTCAAGAAAATTGTTTCTATTAAAAATGCTAGCCATAAAAGAAATTTTTCTAAAAATCTCGACCGCACTTATAGCTTGCGTTTTAGAATACGTATACTCTTAAAATTTCAAGAGTTCCTTAAAAATAGAAAAGAGAGAGAGAGAGAGAAAGAAATATTTTCAGCGATCGTAGCGAGGCATCTTAGTACGAAAAGGGTCGAGGAGAGGGTTAACCGAGGGTGAGATTTGGGAGAGGCCAGGCTAGCACAAATATCGTAAATCAGACACGAATGCTCTCTGCCTTAACGAGGCAGGATGCACCGCTCCTTCTTCGTGAGTACTCCATTTTTCTTCCCCCCCTCCCCCCCTCTCTCACTCTCCTCTCTCTCTCTCTTTACTTTTTTCAATGGCCTTACTCGCGCGTGGAAGGGATTTATCGCAAAAGTTTGAAAGAACTGCTCGCTGATTTGTAGCCAAAGAAAGGGGCGAAAATCGAAGAAGAGCAAAAGAGCAAATCTATGGGAAAAGTGAGAAAGAGAGAGAGAGAAGTAGAGGGAGCTGGTGACAAGCCGCAGGTGGGGGGGGGGCAGGACGACTGGTCCAGGTGGAGAGAGAATCCATGCGCGCAAAAGAGGTGGGAGAAGAGGTGGCTAGTGGAGCGCCCGCAGGGTGGTTATGACGCGGGTGTAACCTTGGCAACTCCGTGTGCGCGCACTTCCCCGCCAGTGACTTTCTCCCCGTGCGCCACTACCCTGCACGTTCTCTCACTCACTCGCTCTTACTCATCCCACCCCACAAATCCAACTCGCTCCACCTCCTCCCACGTGTGCATCAGCCCTTCCCTTCCAACAGCAGAACTTTCTCTCCTGGTGTGCTCGCACACTCGCTGACACACGCAGGTATACAATATTCCGTCTACGGAAAAGCTTTACTTCCTTTTTCCTTATCGACCTGCGTTCAAGCATTCGTTTCGCCTTCGTGTTTGAGCTCCTTGGATTACAGCCTCTTATCATCCTATTTTAGACTTGTCGTGGACAATTTGTAGAGTAGGTATGTGTAGGCGAGCACGAGGACCGATGCGAATCTTTGCTTCCGCTCAAATTTCTCATCGGCTAATTCAGTACACTCCCCCTTCTTTTTGGAAACCGTGATTGATGTCTGCCATAATAGCTGATTGTTCTTCTTATTATTATTATTTTTTTTATTTTTATTATTATCTTAGCGTTGAAAAATGTTTAGGATGTGGAGAGCACTTGCTTGAAACTGTTGGCACTGAATTTTTAGACGTAGATGTAAATTTTTTCATTAAGAAATGTGCAACGATGAGTTGGATAGTCTTCCATTATTTAATTATTGTTATTATTATTACTTTATATACATAGTCTTCCACAAGCGCAATTATTTTTTAATTGATGCTACTTGACGTTTAATTTCTTATTTCTTTTTTAGAATAGCTATATTATTTTTTTCGATTAAAATTTTTCACAAATACATACTTTATGCAAATAAAATTTTTTTAGACAAGCTGTATTTCATGTGCGCTTTTAAAAATTTGCATTAAATTAATTAATTTTTCCAATAAGATTTAATCAAAATCACCTGTTTTTGTTAAATTCTTAATTAGAAAAGCAGCTTTTAAAAATTTACCTACTTTATTCGAATAAATTTTAGGTTTATCTGCCAGCGTATATCACAGAATTAATATCTTTAGTACCAACAGAGTGTAGTAGAAGCGTTATTTATTCTTTTCCAAGCACGCGATTTCTTTGTTTTTCGTCCCATTTTTTTTTCTCTCGGCACTAGATTTTCGTTACTTTCAGCTCTTCTTGCCTACAAATGGACCAAAAGTGGGCCAGAGAGACCAAATGCACGCCAGCATGTAAATGCGCGTTTCTTTCTCTTCACTGCCCTACCAATCCACCCTCCCATCCTCCCACACACACCCACACACACACACACACACACACACACACACACGTACACTTGTACTTGTGTAAACAGACCATCTGCCACGGCAAAATTTTTTGTTTTTCTCCCATTTCTAGTTTTTACCAAGTCAACTTGTCTTCTTCTCTTTTACCAGCGACCGAAATTTTTCCGGTCGAGTTGACTGCGCTCTCTGGACTTCGCGGTATAGTGGTGAGCGAGGAGGGGAGTCCCCTCTTCCCCTCATCATCTTTTTTTGTCTCTCGGCGGTAGGTTTTTTAGCCGTCGCCGCGAAATCGTACACGCGGCGAAACTCTTGCCAAGAGAGTTTTAATTCGTGCGTGAACAATTACGAGCGGAATTTTAATAGCGAGAGCTCGCGTCTGCAGCCCGAATAAAGCGGGATTCCCTTGGATTTATGGAAATTTTTTGGCTCAGCTTTTAGCGCACGCGCGCGAGAAATTAAGCTCAGCTATATAGATGTCTGCTAGTTGAGTTTTACATGAAACTTCATTAATTTTATTTACCTGCTCTCTGGCATTGTAATTAATATATATATTTTACAAAGTTTGAGAAAAGTACGATTGCATGAACGAGCTGGGACCTACGTAATTTCGAAGGTATATCCCACATCCGAGAGACCGAGATGATCCTACAAGTTGGAAAATGAATATTTTTCGTTAATTTGAATTTCAAATAAATCACTGGCTCCTGCTTTTGCTGTTGTTACTCGTATGTGAGCGTGTGTGTGTGTGTGTGTGTGTGTGTCAGATGCAATTGGGCTCGTAAAACGTCACGTGACTCATGACGTCAAGTCCCATAAGATACAATGTATAAACGCATGGAGTTGACTATATATACCGCGGAGTATATAATTATAGTCAACACTCCATGCGTTAATACATTGTATCTTATGGGACTGACGTCATGAGTCACGTGACGTTTTACAAGCCCAATATCTTCTTTTTACAGCAAAACGAAATCTCTTCGTGTCATTTGCTTCCCGTCGTCTCTCAGCGTGTAGGGCGTAGATGCGCAATAATTGCACACCTGCTCGGATACATTTTATATCCGAATAACTTGTCTCTCGCGACTTGTAAAATATGTAACGCTCGCTCATATCTTGCTGTCGTTCTTCTGGTACAAAAGTAGGCCACGCGCGTGTAAAACGCCACCAGAAAGAGATCGATCATAAATTCCCTTCGAGCGCTGTGTATGTAGGTTATTGAGTTAAATTACGCCGCGCCGCTGCTGCCGAGGGGCAAGGAATGAATTCCGCTTTGAGTTTCGTCAAAGGCGCGCGTGTATAATATAATGTATAATACAGGTATACCTATAGGCATGTCACATGCGCATTAAGAAGGGATAACGTGTGCGTCGTGTCAAATAACTTGAGGTACAGCAATAATAGCGTATAGCATAGCGAGAAAACGCGGAAAAAGCAGCCAGTTTGCTACTCGTCCTTGTTCAATTGGAGTCGAGAATAAAAAAAAGCAAGGGCGCAGCAGGCCTGAATGTATTATTTTACCTTATCAAAATCCGGGACACACTGACAAGTCACTGCCTTAACTAATGCCAAACTAAACTTTATTAAACAAATTCAGAGTTGTTATAAGAGTTAAAAGCTCTCATTCGTATTTCGTGTTCGTTAGTATTAAGAAAAGATCGGCCATCGGGGATGTAATCTTGAAAGCTGCTTCTCGCATTCTCGTGTAGCTCGACAAAGCTGCGATTCATGAGACGCGAGGACAAGCGCGTAGTCGTCGTTGTCGTCGTAAATGCGAGAGGAACGAGGGTTTGCCTGGGTGGTAGTGATGGCTGATGTGTTTTGACGGTTGCTAACTGACCCTGACGCTAGCGGCAGCCCCGCGGGGTGGGGCGGCCAGAGAGGGAGGGCGATGCGCGAGAGAGGGAGTAAAGACTACTGGAGAGGGGACGAGGTGGCAGCAGCAGCAGCTCGAGGCAGCGAAGGTGGCAGGATGCCGGAGGGGCGGCAGGGTGGTGGAGTAGGAGTAGGAGGATGAGGAGTAGGAAGCGAGAGCGGTAGGGCGGCATTGGGTCGAGGTCACCAGGACGCCGAGGCGATCGATGCAGCCTGGCTCTGTGTATGTGTGACCGCGCCGCGCGCCTGTGTTAGCAGCTAGCAGCTCTTCCTCATCCCTCTCCCCCTATCTCTCGCTTTCCGACGCCTCCCCGCGTACGGGTGCTTCGTCTCTCCGATCCTCCTTCCGCTATCTCGACACTGGCCTCCTTCTCTCCTCTTCCTCGCCACACCCCGGGACCGGGGGGGGGGGATCCAACGGGTCTCTGGGGCTTCGTTTTTTCTCGGCGTTTTTTAACGAACGCGCCCGGCTGGTGCTTTCTCCGTGGCTGGCTTTGTTTTTGCGGCCGGGAACTCTCATCCTCTCATTTGCATAGATGGCTCAGCGCGATGTGTAATTAGAATTTCGTCGAGGCGTGCTGCTTTGGGGCTTGAGCGTGCGAGACGAGGCTACTAATTAATAAGTTATTAAATACAAGTCCTGGACAAGCGCAGCTAGCTATTCTCCATCTTCCTCTGCTCTCCAGCTCTCTCTCTCTCTCTCTCTCTCTCTCTCTCTCTCTCTCTCTCTCTGGCTGTTTGAGAAAAAATTAACCATCTCTAGGGGTATATAAATAATTTTAAAATTTTCATTTTACCGCCACACGTTTTGTTTACGAGCTTTATTTGAATGTATGTAAAAATGTGAAAAATGTATGGAACTTGTAATATAATTCTTTAGTGCGTAAATATAGCAAGTGGCAATGCATTCCGAGATTATTGATATAGTAATCACAACATTAGAATAAGAAAAAGCTCGCTTGATAAGTAAAATCAGAAAGTGTAAGAGAAGAGATTCGTGCTCGTGTGTATAAGACGCGAAATTTCCGTCAGCGCTGAGGTTTGCATAAATTGTTTTTTCTTCTCGCGAAACTTGGAAACTTGGAAAGGCGAGCTTCTGAAAGGCGGTTTCCGACATTTCAATGGATTCCCAAGTAATTTGCAACTCGAAAAGAAAGTTATCCCCGGCAGTTGAGCGGCTCGGTGCAGTGTCTAAAAGCCTCGCAGATGTATATATTATCCGGGGACGCGTGCATTCGTCTCATCTCGAGGATCCCTCCTTAGAAGCTCGTCCCACATTTCCCTGTCGTCATCTTTGTCCTCATAACTGCGTAACTTCTGAAATCCTCTTTCTTTTTTCTTATACCTCGTTTTACATACATTTATTAGGTGAAAAAAGTTGAAGGATAATGCCAGAAGGGCCTGAAGCAGCTCGGTGCCGAGGCAAGAGAGACAAGCGTTACTTTGCCTCGACCTGCGTCGCTCATCGACTCCGGCGAGCTTGCACCAGAGAATCCCATTATTTCTTCGAGAATTGAGTCATTTCCCTTGCGGAAAAGCGGAGCCAACTGCTCGCGACCTCGACGTAGCGCCTGAATTGCGCGGCTTTGATTGCTCCGCCTTGTATCACCGTCGTCAACGCAGTAGTCGTTTCGCCCCGGCTGCTTTTGTCTGCGTGCGTTATACGAGAGGCCGTAAACTTGATGGGCTTTTGAAAAGTTACGATTTTATGCGACGATAAACGTTCCTTGAGCTTGCTTGGAAGCTATAATTTCGTTTGAATGTACATGCACTCTACTACCTTTTTATGATAAGCGACATTATAATTCATATCATTTATACGCAAAATTAATAGTTACCTACCTTCTTTCTTTCTTTCTTTCTTTCCTTGCGTAACGTGATTAAATAAATTAACTTACGACTTATATAAAAATTATAGTAGTCATCAATTATTTTATTAGCTTGAAAAGCGAGAATCCTTTTTTTGCTTTTGCTAATTTGAAAAAAGAAAATTCGAGAAAATATATGTGGGCGACAGGTGAAAAAAAAAAATCTGTCCTTGGTTGGTGTCAAATCAATAATCTCCTGTTTTTCGGATAGACTAATTTTACAGGTAATTTTGCTAGTGCTAACAAAAAAAAGAATTTTGCTGTCAAATTAGTAAGATAATTGTTGCCTACCTACTTATACCACAATAATTTAATTTCTATTTAGATTTATAATTGCGAATTTCTATAATAGTAGAGTGCGCTGAATGGTTTCACTGAACAATATAAGATTCGAATTTAAAGTCTCGTATAATACGACTTATATTTTACATTATCGTATATTGTTGATTGACCAACTATTGCTCTGTCACGTCAATTTATTTTTAATAATGGTTCCATAAGTTTCTTGCTTAAAATGGAGCTCATATAATGAATTTAATTGATGCAGCAGAAACATCCCTTCTTCTGTGTCCTCGCGTAATGTCAACTTTCTTATTTGGTTTTAATGATTTTTTATTAAACCTCCCTTCTTTTCCTGACTTTTGTCTTTTTTTTTTTTTTTTTTTGTAATTAATTGTCATAAATCTTTTTTTTTTTTTAAGTGAAACGACTTTTTACACGTGCACTTTTTTGTCAAGTTAAAAAAAATCGACATACGCGCAACGCAAAATACAGACTCCAGAATGGCTGTCGAATTGGAGAGAAGGAATCCATAAATGGGGAACCGACCCGTATCATGCACAGCATCCCAAAATACTGCACTGTAAGTCTCTTCTAATACAATCTCGTACATACGGCCTTCGAGATTAAAGAGAGTAACGTCGTGTTGTCATTCTTCTTTTTATAAAGTGTTTAATCGTATCGTCTAGTGAAGACGACTATTGCGACTCGTCAGAACAAGACGGTGAAAATTTCAGGTAAGTTTTTGTGCCTAAATATTGCTGTGAAGTTTTTTTAGTTTGCTTAAAAAATACTGGAAATAACAAAGGCAATTATTCCGAGACTCTAGATAAATAGCTTGAAAAACGAGGTTAAGTAACCTGTTTATCGTATATCCAACAATCTATATTGTGTGACAGTTGCGCGCGTCACAATCATGCCTTGCGTTTAAAAATCTTTCGATCGAGATAAACAATAATATTTGCAATGATACTGATTTATATACTTATGTATGTGTAGGATGACCTACATCTATTATTTATCTATTATTTCGAAAATGCTCGGTCGTGTCCAGCCCGAGTATCGATTAACCGCTCGAGCTGTCCGGGTAAAAAGCGAGAAAAATGTATACCTATTGTTTGTCTTATTTATAATATATAAAATAAGTATATATGTATAATGTAGGTCAGAGCGTCACCCTCGAAATTTTCGTCAAGTTTCCCGCAGGACACATGAGAAGAGGGTGGTCGTCGTTCGATCGAGTCTTCCGCTGTCGTCGCCGTCGTCGTCGACGGGAGTTTGCTTGAAACGAGGCGGCCGACAACAGCAGTATCACCCTTCAGGCGTCGGCGTGTGCCTGGCCCCCGGGACAAAATTACGTAAGTGATGTAAGTCCTCGGCCGTTGTTGTTATTATTATTATTCTTACAAACACACAATACACTACGATGCTTTTGCTATACCCGACGCTCTCTCTCTCTCTCTCTCTCCTTTTTTTTCGAGACGTGCGACTATAGATTGATGGAGTGCTATTGTGCTTGCTCGTGAGGCTAGAGTAAGAAAAAAGAAAAAAAGAAAAAGAAACTATTTATAAAGCTTAAAATGCTTTCTTGCTGCTGTCGGCCATTTTTATCACGCCTCAATTGAAGAATTACTTATTTTTTATTTTGTCAGAATCGATGATTCGAAATAAACTTTTTGCGCTTCCTAAAGCCAAACTTTTCTCCCTAGATCATAAAGTCAAGCCAGTTAAGAGTTGCAAATTTTCCCAATGCCCTAGAGCGAAGAATCGTTCAGAAGTAAATTGTCGAAAAAAAGACGAGGTAATTAAGCAAAGATTTTTGCCACTATATTTCAATGTCACTTTTTGCCAAGCTCCTTTTAGCCAGCCAATGTTCAGAGCCTTGAAAAATTCACTGGCCTCGGAATAACTTGAATATCTTTAAACTCGTAGCAGCTTTAAAAACTTTTCCTCTTCAGTTACCCGTTTCTCTCTCTCTCTGAAATCTCTGAAATCTCTGAAATCTCTGGCAGAGAGATGAAATATATACAAAGCGCGAATTACGTGATACTTGCTTAACTTTTTTTCTGCTCCCGCCCTTTCCCTTTTTTTTTAATTCTTCACTTCAGCAGCATCGAGCAACTTTTGTTAGGACAAAGTACTCGGCCGAGGTGGAAAGCTCTGGAGAAGGCGACAAACGGAAAGTTTGGTAAGTATAAAAGTTATTGGGCTAAAAGCTATTAGACGCGCCTTGGCGCATCGGCTAATGCAACAAACTTTGATGACAAACTCTCTTAATTTTCTATCAGCGGCGAAAGAGAGAGGAATCTTCCCGTCAAAAAAGAAGCAGTAGCAGCAGCAGCAGTTCGCGGCAAAAAGTGTTAGTTCCATCGCTTTGTTGTTACTTGTACACACACACACACACACACACACACACACACACACACGCACACACACACTTCCACTCACATTCGAAACACGATTATTCTATTCAACAGTCTAATTAAGTAAATGTTTTCAAGTTTTTTTTTCCATTTATTTTTTTCCTTTTTTTTTTTATCTGGAACGTAAACACTGCTATCAGCAAATAGCTACAATTACAAATTCTCAAGACTCACAATAATCGCCCTGGAATTCTTGTGTATACTGTCACTAGAATTACCTCTAACTTGCCACCGAGACAGATTAAACGAAAACACCGAAAAGTCGGACTAGACCTCCGAGAGCTCTACCGCGCAAAACCATAATCAAATTCTCAATTGCCTTGGCTCGCGTATAGCGGACTCGAGTCAGCGGCATCGTCGACGAAAACAACAACAACAGCAGCGGCAGCAGCAGCAGCAGGAACAACGCCAGTGCAACTTCAGCTCGGACAATAGCCTGGTCGTATTGTACAGCGGCAAGGCCAAGCTGTGCGCGTCTCCCAAGATTTCCTCGAAGCTCGTCCAGCAAGTGCCACTCCGGACTCGGCGAATTGGCTGGATCGAAGCACGACCCGCCACTGAGTAAGCACCAGTACGACCATTCCTGCAATTCAGAGGGACACATCTCCGTACAAATACGCTCTTGACTTGCCCAGACCCATTTGAAGTAGAGCACTGTTATAAAGCTCTTGCCAAACAGTTAACAAAGTTTTAGAGAAGCATGACATTTGCCGAGCTGATTTATCGTAAAACAACGTTCGAGTTTCGAATATTGCCTTTCTATTCATCCTGTAATACTGAGAGGGCGCGCGCGGGCGAGTATGCCGAGTCCTTCAGCCCCCGTATAGCTATGTAGACGTAAGAGTAGGGAAGGGGAGGGGGGACTCGTCCGACCAAACACGGACTCGGACTACTCGAGCCGGAGTTACGACGACTCGGCCGATACATCTCACGGGCTGCGTTGTAGGTCGAAGGAAATAGCTGCTGCTGCGGCTGCGGCGACTACCTCAGCCGCCACGAGTACCGCAACCGCCACAGTTACAGGGACGGTAACGCGAGCGGGGTGCCGTGAGAGCAGAAGCAAGAACGAGACCCCGGACAGCGAGGAGAAGCAGGCTCGGAGCGATCGGCCAAGTATCGACCGCACAGCCCGCCGGCGGGCTTCCGAGAGACGACGAAGCAGTCTTTCTCGATTGCCACTCCTTCCCAGCAAGCAAGTCGTTTGCGAAGAAAGCCAGTCGAGATCGCAGCCGAGCTCGGAAGCGCTGGACGGGCGATCTGTCGAGGCCAAGCTGCATCGACCGAGGCATCATCGGGCCGCTGCTGCTGCTGCTGCAGCTGGACCCTCCGACAAGACAAGCGGGAAAACTTGGGGAGCGACGGAAAACTTACCGTTGCGGCAGGCGCAGTCTTGCGAGTAATGTCGGCTAAGTCGTCAAGTGAAATGAAATGCGAAAAAAAGCTAAGAAGATTGCAAGCAAGCTTATTTACTTGTAGATCGGAAAAACGAAATTTCGAGCAAGGTTTATCGGGAGGCCTGGAGTCGGGCTTGGGATTGTTGATGCAAGAGCTTTGCGAGAAACCTTGCAAGGCCGCCGGTGATAACAATTCAGCTCTGCGCTCGAAAAATCCCGACAGATCGTTCCCGTTTCAATCGACTCCTAGTGGCAATCTAAAAATTCTTCCGAATCAGGTACGCGCAGCTTTTTTCGAAAACTCAATCTGCAACATTATCGCCTTGCTGCGTAATGTCCAAGGTACATCAAACGCACTGCTCAGACATTGGTATAATTGTAGACTTGTACCTATATATATATAAATATAAAGTTGAGTTGAGTTGAGTTGATTTGAACGGTATAAGCTGAGTGGAGTAGAAAACATGACTGGTAAAGGCACGAAGTGCAGGTGGTGTTCGAGTCGAAGAAGGTGAGCGTGTTGGTGGCGGACCCGCGGCACACCAAGGTCAACGTGAAGACCGAGCAAGGACAGCTGCTGGTCGAGGGTCAGGCGAGCAGCAGCAGCAGCCAGTCGGTGCCGCGCCTCGATCTGCCAGCTTCCTCCTTCACTGACTGCTCGTTCAACCCGCTACCTCAGCTGCAAAAGCAGCAGCAGCAGCAGCGCAAACGTCACCCGGTGCTCGTGCAGTCGGCGAACCTGGCTAACGCTCGACCTCGGGCGCAGCAACAGCAGCATCCCCCCTGGGCCCAGATGCAGAAGCAACAGCAAGTGCCGCCTCAACAGCAGCAGCAGCAGCAGCAACAGCACCACCACAACCACCACCAACAGCAGTCCGAACGCCATAATAGCCAGGTCATCGCGATCGACGATGTGCCCCTGTCCTCGTAAGCTCGATAACAAGCTTCTTCCTCGGAGTTCGGTAGAGGCAGTAACTCTGTTCGTTGTCTTCTGATTGGCGCATGATTTCAGCTTAGGGTTCACGGGAGAGGAGCCGATCGATTGGAAGTGTATAAGGCTGCCGGAGAAGACGGATTTGTACAAGGAGCTGGCGAGGCGCATAACCACCTACAAGTGCGTGCGCCGCACCTTTCGATATATTACGTACCTTATTATATAAATTATAAGCTAACCTAATGAAGAAAAAGGGAGGAGGAGGAGGAGGAGGAATCGTCGATGCGCGGGATATGATGACGAGAGGCGGGTTGTAATTTAGAGAGATCGAGAATCGAAGGCACGTTTGTATTTTTTGCACAGGAACGCCGACTGCATCGTTCGGATCGGGCAGGACGAGTTTCACTGTCACTTGCTGGTGCTGCAGAGCTACAGCAGCTTCTTCGACGATAAGAACGTCAAAGAGATCGAGCTAACCGGGGTGAGTTGCATCATCATCATCATCATCATCATCATCATCTGTCTAACGGCTTACATTCCATTAAATTCCAAAGGCGTCGCGCCACTGCGCTCGTCCTATATGGAAAAGAGAAAGAGACGAGGGAGGGCTGGCTCGTGTGTACGTGTATGCGTGCGGGAAAAAGGCATTGGAAACGCATTTTCTCTCGGCTGATATTGATAAATCTGTTTGTATACGCGCTCGGAATTGATAGCGAGGGTATAATATTCAGTCGAGCTTTCTCCTGGCTTATATTGATTTTTTGTCTGCTCCCGTATAGAAAAAAGGACAATATTTTTATAATGATTTTTTATTCAGACAGAGCTATTTGCTGTCTGCAGCTATTTTGCGCTTTTTATAAACTACTAGTATGCGTGTTAAAAAATTTAATAAATAAAACTATAAAAATCAAAAAATTACAAAGCTTCGGCAGAAGTTTTGAAGATTAAATAAGATCACAAAAATGTTTGGTAATACATTAACATATATTTGGAAAGATCGTATTAGAAAAACATTATTATTTGAAATTGTTTATCATTCAAGCCGAATTTTTATTAGTTAAGATGAGTATTTTGGAGAATACTAGTTATTATCTTATGTTCACTCAGATTTCTTATCTATTTTAATCTAATCCTAAATAACGTGGTTTTATCACCCCAAAAATGCATTTTTTTCCTTCATATTATTTATTAAAAATAATTATTTATTTTAATTTGCAAACAGCAATTTATTTCATAAAATTATTTATTTTTATTCACTACATAGTAATCAAACAATTGTGTACAAAATGTTTTAAAATAAAATAGTTTGATTGATCAACGAAAAAATGAAATATTAATTGGAGTATTCCAATTCGACATGACCTTTTTACATCGGTGAAAAAAAAAAAAAAATTAATGCAGGGTAAAATTAGTTGTCTGAAAATTGTAGTTTAAAGCTAAAAAACGGATTTTATAAATTAAAATTTATGTAATTAAAAACAAATGGATGAAAAAATTTAAATGCAAGTAAGAATACAGGAAAAAAGGAAAAAGTTGCAGTTAAGCCTGAAAGAAAAGTATCCATGGTGGAAAAAAGAAAGAAAGCGCAAATAGAACTAGAAAGAAAGAATATAAGAAGGAGAGAAAGAGAGAGAGAGAGAGAGAAAGAGAGAGCAGAGGTATGAGCAAAGCATGGTAGCAGCTTGTTTCTCAGTCCTTTTCAGCAGCATCTAGCGTTTAATACGCGGGTTTTAAGAGGTCGGTATCGTGGCGACTAGAACCGAGCTAGCTCGAGAGTCGAGTGTCTTTGAGTCCGTGCCCGAGAAGCCTCTTCCTTGACCTCGTCATTATCGTTGTATGTGTGTGGGCGTATGTACATCTGCACGACCTCAATCCCCTGTGTCAGCAAAGCTTGCTCCGACAGCCTCTTAGTGGCCGGGCTACTTTAGCCTGGGTCCGACCTTGAGCTCGTCTCTCTCATTCTCTCTTTCTCTCTCTTACCCGATGGAAAGATTACGGCACCATTTCATCTCTGAAGGCTGTGCTTGACTTTCTCTCTCTCTCTCTCTCTCTCTCTTCTTTCTCCTTCTTTCTATCTGCTTTTTGGCTCTAGCTGGACCTTGGTGGTAGGGGAGTAGGGAAGGCCCTCGATTAGAGTGCTGGCGGCCTAATGATTACCTCCAGAGCAAGTAGAAAGAGTGTGGGGTGAGTAGGTGATGACTTTTTTTCAAGTTTTAAAGAGAGAGAGAGAGAGAGCAGAAGCTGCTCACTGGGGAAGGCCGGGGGCGCACGGATGAAGAAAAAGAACGGGAAAGCTGGAAAGGGACTCTCGAGGACTTTCCTTTTCCTATCCAGGCCTTCTCCTTTTTTCACCTCTATTCTTTTCTTTTCTTTTCTTTTCTTTTCCACTTTTCTACCTTTCTCCGCTTTTTCTGGGACACAAAAAGGGAGGTACTTACTTGGCTGTCTTTCGAGTCTCGGGTGCGTTCGGTAAAGACGAGTATTTCTTACCGAGCGATAAAGCGGAAAATAAATTGCAGAATGTCTTTTTGTGGGGTGCTTTAATCATCTAGTTTCTTATAACTTTCATCACCCGATTTTTTTCTCTTATAAACTAAAAACTGAAAAAAAAAATTTATTTGTCAAATCTACTCTATGAACATTTTGTTGTTGTTTTTTTTTCATTTGGATTTTATAATAATATTTGTTTTAATAATTTGATATAATTAAAAATATGTGTTTTACCATTAAAAAAAATAATAGTCCCATTCCAAGATTATTCCACTTTAAAACTTGAAACGTTCAGCGACAATAATGCGTACGCATACTTCGGGGCTATAAAACAAGTATAACTACGGCGCTTTCATCATTATACCCTTGCTACTATACGCGCAGCCGCAAATAATTTCCTCGGGGAAATATAGACCGATGCGCTCTATAGACTAGTGTGTGTACGCGATATAAACGCTAGCTAGTGCAAGCAATTTTTTGCAAGTATATAAAAAAAAAAAAAAAAAAAACATTCCAGAGCAGTGTAAGCCCGCGAGTCTTCTCCCTTATCTACGACTGGATGCTCAGTGCGACCCGCGAGAGCTGCCAACTTTTAAGACGCGACAATATCCTTCAGGTTTTTCTCGCTTCGCAGTATCTTGGAATTAAAGGTATGCTTTTGATCGATTCTTATCTTTGGTATATCGTCAGCTTGAAGCGTTGCGTATATTACACCTGTATTTGAGATACATAACTTTAAAATAGCTCGACTCTTACATTTTTATGATTAAATAATAGTTAAATTTCGAGTGCATCAATCAAATTAATTTGCCTAAGCGTTAACGAGGTACCACGTGATAATTGTTATTTTTTGTTCGAGAAGAATTGGAAGAGCAGTGCTGGGCATTTATCGATAACGACGAGCTCTTCTGCGAGGACACGGCTTTCCTTTTGTATTTGGAAGCCCGGAAAATGGGAAACACCGCGGTCATGGAGCTTATGGTTCCTAGAATAATGAAATTTTTCTTGATGCTCGTAAGCACCAAGGATTTTTTGGAATTGAATGTACAGGAACTTTGTATGCTGCTGCGCTCGAATTATATTTGTGTAAACAGGTAAATTAAAAAAGAAAGAAAGAAAGAAGAAAAAAAAAGAAGTAAATTATTAAGCTCGAGTCTAATGTGAATAGGTACGTATAGGTAAATTAATTCGACGATGTATGTTAATAGCGAGATGGAAGTTTTAATGTCCGCGGTGCGGTGGCTGATGCACGATTGGGAAAACAGAGAGCCACACTTGCTGGACGTGATGAGGTGCGTTAGATTCGGCTTAATCGCCCCGTGGCAACTAGTCGACGTCAAACGAAATCCGGAAAATCCGGAATTCATGGAGCTGATGTCGTACCCGGAGGTCCAGCAAATGGTCGACGATGGTTTAGCGTAAATATACATATTTATAGATATCCCATTTATTATAATCCCCCCAGTGCGCGACAGGCGTATAACGTCAAGCGCGATAATATTAAAATATCATGTTCTTGCTGCTGCTGCAGTTGTTAACTGCTCTACTTCGAGGGCAGTTCTGTTAAATGAAATATTATTGATTTTTCACTACTCTTGATGAGATTATTATTATTGTTATTATTATTAGTATTATGAAATAATCTCGTTAAATTTAAATTGCTCCGATAAATTGTTATTTGTATGCAAACAAAAGTCAATATGCCCTTATAAATCCTCCAGTTACGTCATCATCAAATACTGGTATGGCAATCAAACGGAAGATTATTACCATTGGATCGATCTGCTCGGATTAACGGAGCCAACAAACCGGAATTGGGCTGGCGAAGATAAGGTACTTAAATCTCGAGCGCTAAATATGAAATAACAAATTAAATCGACCTCGATATTCTCGATATTCGGCCGGCTCGCCATCAATATTTGGATTCAATTACACGCTGCCTCGTCACCGGGCGCCGTAAATCAAGAATTATCAAAAACCCGAGAATCACTTGTAATTTTTAGCACTACGTCACCTACAGGGAATTTCTCCTCTACTTGGAAGAATACCGGACCACGAAAATTTCCGAGTTTAAAAATAAAAAGCCGCTGGGCAATCCCTTAGCCGGTAATTCACCTGGAAAAGAAGATATTTTAGCGCAGCCGTCGCCGCAGCCGCCACTTAAACCACGCATAAATCATCAGAGTACAAAAGTCGCGGAATTATCTAGCACAAGTAAGGATAATATAAGAAATATGTATAGGTGACTACGTCAGACGTAATATTCTGACGTCGCGCGGCGGCCGAATCGCGCGAATTTATCATTTTGTTATTGCAACAGAAAATTACGTTGATAACCGAGTCGATATCCCGATCGTAAAATAAAAGTGAGGGAAAAAAAGTTGCGTATCAGTAAATTTAGCAGGAAGGACGAAGGCGGGGGTGGTGGTAAGGACGGAGAAAGATTGGATCTTGTGCAGCAAAGTCTGCAGCAATACATAAGCTTTTTTCTATCGATTTAGCGAGCAACTTGAGGCCGCTGAAGCACACGACGGACACGGGAGGCAATAACGCGGGGGCCCATGCGGGGGGGCTGCCCGGCGGCATGATGATGATGATGCCACCAGAGGTTCTCAGCCACTATTTCAGCAGCCTGGGAAGAAACGGCACGAAGTCGGTGAGTAAGCCGGCTAACGCTTCCTCAACATTACAGAATCAGAGCCTGACTGACAAGTATTTCGAGGAGAAGCAATAATATATAAATACTAATTATAATATTAAGATAATGCATCTGATGATATTATAATGTCCCGTTAAAATATACGATCAAACTGTTGTCAATATTGTATTTCTTGTATTTCATACGCAACGATTTTTATTAAGTTTCCTCTTCTTTTTCTTGCACTAAACTTGGACATATTTGGATATAGTCGTTTCTGGGCTTTTTTTCTTTTATACCTCGATGACCGGTGTTTGAAAAGAACGTGTCGTTCGTACGTACTTTAGACAATGTAATAAAATTACAAATCAGATATAAATATTGAATGCTTTGAAAATCTTTACTGTTTTCATTTCACCCTTTTATTTATACAAGATGTAAAACTTGTTTAAACACTTTTCTCAAGTTTGTTTGTTTGTTTGTTGGTTTTTTATTTGAGAAAAAGTATTATTCTCGAAGTAATAATACAATTGGTAAGTTTCCATACTTGTACCAAGCGTATTTTCTTATATAAAACAGCAATACTGACTGGCTTACTTTTTTTAGGGGCGATAAAGTTATTTTAGTCTGCTATACTTCTCTGTCCATCTATTTTCTTAAGATAGATAATAATCTTGGGGTATTGAGGAGTGTTTGTAAGTGGCATTTTGTAAACGATGATATAGGTATACATATATATATATCTTAATACATGTCCAGCACACGACAAGAATCGAGGTCAGAGTTTATGTTTCGAGAATAACCTGATCGAGTTAACGATCGATAACATTCCTCGTATCAGTTTTACTGCGCTTACAACACACATAAGCTCTTGCCTTGAGATTTTGAAATAAACATTAAATGTCTCTTCGTTAACCCGAGTACGCTATATAGGTACCTATATATGCATATTACAGGGATTCACAAGTGTAAACAAATGCAACGACATGGACAACGGATGCGGCCTTCGGAAAGGATTTCACGGAGGAGGAGGAGGAGGAGAAGGAGGAGGTGGAGAGCCGAACGGCGCTGCAATTCGATCGAATCGCCATATCCAGGACGAACGTGGCGAAGAAGCTGTGAAAAAGTTTGAAGTACAAAAAAAATGTCAATCGCACATTTTCCCTGTCCTGGGACAGCGACAAACAAATAGTCAATTTGAAAATTTTGACTTTCAGCGAGAAAAAGTGAAATTGAGCAGCAAGAAACAAAGGGAGAATATCCTTCAGCAGGGTTCAAAGTATTTGCGACCGAGATGGAGTCTGACGACAAGTTTTAATGCAAGAAAGTTTGAAACTACTGGAAAGAATGTCGAGAAAAGAAGCGACTCTTCAAAGTCAGAAGAGGATGAAGAGGAGGAGGAGGAGGAAAAAGAGGAGGAGGAGGCGGCTACGACGATTCAAGCCGTATACAGAGGTTACACGGCAAGGCGGAAATACAAAGAGGTCGATTTCAATTCTCTGCGCTGCTGCGATATATAAATATATAGTATACTCTCTCTCCCTTTCTCTCTCTATCAGATTCGCTAAAAATTTTCTTACTTTTCGCGATTATTTATTTTCCAATGCCTGGCGAATATTTTAGCGCGAGCCTAGATACACAAAGCCTTCTTTTTCTTTTCTTTGTACACTCAAAGATTGTTAGAACGAGCGTTTGCTTTGAATACTCTTTCCTACAAAAAACAAAGGGGCGGAGAGGGGAGGGTATGAAAAAAAGTGAGAGATAAAAATACACATCTGGCAAAGCAGCGGCAGCAGCAGCAGCTTCAGCTTCCTAGGCAATCGAGTAAAAACGCGAAGGCTCATAATATATAGATATGCACAACTTGTCTTTTGCGAACAAACAGATAAGAAAGAATCCCTCCTCGGAAGATAAACATAATACGAGGCGGATTGCGGAGCTGTTTGCGATTCCCGTAAAGTCAACCGGGCCCCTCGAGCCCCTCAAAGCCCCGTCCCGTCAGCCGGTCGGCCAGGAGCAGCAGCAGCAGCATAAAAGGGACGATAAGAATCCTTGCAAATCGACCGAAGAATCCGGCTACCTACAGACGGACAACTCGCGGAAGGATGGCTTTGCCAAGGCAGCCGTGCCAACCTCAAAGGTTGTACTATACGCTGGAATGCTTCTCCGAACAATCCCAGTCAATCTGACCAATTTAACAATGAGATATATTTGCAAATCGCGAAATATTTTGATGAATTGTTGGAAAAACCGAATTTCAAACTCAAAGGATCTTATTAATGATTACCTATCAATCATATTTTTGTTTCCTTTGCCTCGCCAGGCGAGCCCAGCCGCAGAGTCTTCGGAGAGCTGTACTTCCACGAGCTCGGTAGAAACGGTCTTGTCACCGAGTAGCCGGAAAATCAACGCCCTTGGAATCCGCCCGTTCGACGCGACTGCTGGCATCGAAGAACCACCAGCTACCTGCAAGCCTGCAAATGCTAGGCCTAGCAAGACGGAGGAGAACTTGAAGGTGCACTTCGCCACGGCCGAGTCTTTGCCGCGTCATCGATTGACTCGCAAAATTTTCAAGTGCAAACCAATGTGAAACACCCAGCCACACCCACACAACTCGGGCGCTTTCAATAAATTTCAAAGAACTCGTCTGCTTCTCGTTCGTTTGTTCGACGCTATATCTTATACCCTCGTAGAAGCATAGAATTCTCTCTCTCTCTTTTGAGCGACCTCAATAACCCCGCGAAGCCCAATCTCCGTCCTCGAGCTCCTCGGTCACAAATCAGGTGCAAGCGCGCATTGGTCGGATTGCTACACATATATATATAGGGATAGAGGTAAAAAAATAGAGGGGGAGGGGAGAGGAGAGAGGGAGGGGAGAGAGAGAGAGAGAGAGAGAGAGAGAGAGAGAGAGAGAGAGAGAGAGAGAGAGAGAGAGAGGAAAAAAGAGAGAAAAAATTGCCCCCGTCCCGGAGAAGACGCTCTACTCGTGAAAGGAGGAGCTGCATATCGGCCCAGTTCTCGGGAGCTATCGATCCCGGCGCTGGCGCGGATTACGGATGCACCGCCGATGGCAGTGCAGGGTGGCTGCTAGGGGACTAAAAAGGGGGGACTGTCGGCTGCAAGTTCGAGAAGCGCAGCTGGGAGAGTTAGTTAGGGATGAATATGCTGGCAGTTGGTCGTCGTGCTGCTGGCTGCTTGTATATACGTATATACTTACACACAGTCACTCTGTATCTACACTCAGCGGTCGCGGCTTGCCGAGCTTCTCTCTCTCTCTCTCTCTCTCTCTCTCTCTCTCTCTCTCTCTCTCTCTCTCTCTCTCTCTCTCTCTCTCTCTCTCTCTCTCTCTCTCTCTCTCTCTCTCTCTACACTTAATCTTCTCCGAAAGTTGTTTCGTATTGAATTAAAAGTGATGAGAGAACTGATGTGGGGATCGGTCTAATAGCTTGTTTTAGAAGCAGTCCCCCCCTTGCCCCCACCTTTGGTCGTTATGATAAGACTAAATCAGGTTGAAATTTGAAAGACATCACTTGCGATTTACGTTGAAATGGAAAGTTATATCCAAAGGTCTAAAACGGTTTTTAGAATTGACCGACGTTTTAGAATTTACGATGGATAAATAAATAATCGTTTTGAGATAATAATGTTTTTACATAAGCATCTC
>JAPYZE010003571.1:0-12584 GCA_030522805.1 Leptomastidea abnormis | reverse complement strand
TCTCCCTCGCCTGTTGCTACGGGGATATGCTTAATAGCTTTCATCCCAACTCAACTTAGAATATATTCCAGTCTCCGTGACGTTAACAGAAGAAAAAAAAAGATAAAAGAATGACTAACTAAGTCTTCCTCTCTTACTCAAGCGCTTAAGGCCACATTTCGAGGAAGCTGTGTTTATAGTTTCGTCAGTATTATATGTATGTAGTACCGTCAAATATTGTATTAGAAAACGTTATGTGCTATCTTTCTCTTGCAAAACCTTTTTATTTTTTTTTTAATTTTTTAAGTATGAGCGTCTCTTTAAACTGCAATAATCTACAAACTGTGATTTCAATACTTCTTGGCTATTTTTCACTCATAAAAGAAAAAAAAAAAGCTCTCAAATATCTTCAAGTTCAACAAAGTTTTCAAATTCAAAAGTTACATAATTAAGTCATAATAAACCGGATTATTACTAAGGATTTCAACAGTTAAAGATCGCTATTAAAAAAGAAGAATTTAATTTCTATTCATTAATCACTCGTCATAAAAATCAAATAATTCATAAGATCTCACAATAACCATTATTCATTATTCATTTGTTTAATCTAAAAATACATTAAAAAAAATTACAAGCCACGTGTCAAGTTTGTCTCTAAACGAAACAAACAAGAGCAAGGTAAACATTGATGATATAACGTATGACAAAAGGAGTGTATGACTATAAAATACAAAAAAAAAAAGAAAGAAAAAAAAACGGATATGCAAGTTATAATAAAAAAAAAAAGAAAACATAAAGTGATGAGACATATACGTATTGAACAAAGACGCCAAGATAAGAATATAGATATATATGTATACAATCGAATCTCAGCCCAGTCGTCCGGGAATACACACAGAGTAGAAGGAATATAACCAGCAAAGAGCTAACAATAGAAGCTTGCACGGGCAAAAGCACAGAAGGGGGTATCTATATGTATAAGGACGCGCAAGAGATAGACTGTGAGGGAGAAATAGACGGAGCAACGGTATAGAGCAAGGCCAGAGAAAGAGAGCGAGTGTCTAGAGAAACGGGAACACGACGACGACGACTATAGAGTTGGTTGGGATCAGAAGCCAATGCGCCCAACACCACCACTACCACCGCTGCCACCACCACTACTACTACTACTACTACTACTACCACCACCGATAAGATCCACGCCAAAAGCCACGAGACTTGCTGGGAGAGAGACCAAAATAAGCGTCGACGCGCGAATACAACCCATCTCTCTCTTTCATATACGGACGTGTGTGTAAGTGTGTGTATGTCTACGGCTGTCGTGTACATAACGTTCTACAAACTGATTACTCCCGCCGGCTCTTATTTTCTTTCTCTCAACTACTGTCCGATTAATTTCGCTACATCTTTTGATTATATACCTATATATGCTTGCTTGGCTTTATTGCGGATTGAGCTTGCAGTGTTGCAGATGGAAAAAAAGATTTTAGTTGCGGTTCAACATTTATTTTGAGAGTAGAAAATAAATGTGATAAAAAAAAATAATTTATTATATAGATGTTCACGTTATCTTTTTTGCAAAAAATAATAATAATAATAATAAAATTTTTTAAAATAATTAATGCTAAAATAATGCGTATAAAAATTTAGAAATTGAGATAATGCAAAAAGAAAAAAAAAGAAAAAAAATTAAAAAGTGATTATCATCCGCAGGAAACTTTGAAAACATTAGAATAGAGAGAGAAAAACTTCATGAAATCTCGTACTTGCTAATTTAATCACGCACAAGGCGTGAAGAAAACGTGACTACTAGCAAACAGTTCAAATAAGAAGAAGAAAAAAAAGATTTTCTTTCTCGTAGCAAATGAATTGCATCTACTACTACTACCTCCCCTGTCGGAAACAGTTTGGCATAACAGCATCTTTTTAGAACCCTCATTAACATTAATTGGTGCAAAAACGAGTTTTAGCCGAAAGTATAGTATATATATATCTACGCACGTTATAGAAGCTATAAGGCAACTCTACCAATTTCCTTTTCTCCTTTTTTCAGAAAGTAACAGGAAAAACAGCTTATATATACCTTTTTTAAGTCTTTACTGGCGTCCGTATCCTCAGCCTTCCTCTTTTCCGGAATCTTTGGTGGCTGCGGCGGTACTGCTATGGTCGTCTCTCGTAGTGGCTTTAATTCGACCTGAAACATTGAAGAGAAAAAGAAAAAATCAATTTAGCTTATTGCTCAAGACTATAAGGCCAAGAGGTTAACGGAAAATTTTTTAAAGATACTATTGGAATTTATATATAGATGTACCTACTACAGTTGTAAAGAAGAAAGAGAATATAGTAATTTTAAATGTCCACTTCGATTGAGTTAAGAGTACTTGATCATTTTACGATTTCTCATTTTGAGTGGAGCTTTGATTTTAATCGTTGAGTATTCAAAGATTTAAATTTCAAGAGAATAAAAAAAAAGAAGAAAAAAAAGATTGTAGTGTTCTTTAAAATATATAACATTTCTTTAACGATTGCTCTCGATATGTTCTCGAGTATATACAAGAAATATTGTGGAGAGAGAAAGAGAGAGAAAAAAGTGAAAATGCGAAAAAGTTTTAAAGTATTGCGCAGTTGAACGAGTGCATGGAGTATAAGGGAGGGAGATGGTCTCAAAGGATTATGAAGTGCTGAATCTTTTTCTTGGCTCTAGATTCGTCTTTCTTTCTTTTTTTACTCCTTCTTCTTTTCTTTGCGCATTCAAGCCATTTTTTAAGAGCACAATTGAAACAAATTAAAAAATAAAGTAACATTGAAATATAACAAAAAAAAAAAGTGAAAGAAAAAAATTAGAAAATCAGAAAAGTCATTAGATACGCATAAACGAAAAAACCACCAAGGTCTATCTCTCTCTAGAGAGAAAGAGAAGAGATGCCTTTGAGACTAAATCATAGAAAAAAAAAAAAGAAAAAAAAAGGAATGTTCCCCCATGGCCAGCTGTGAACTGCGCATTTACCTCTTTGTCGCTTAGCTCTCACTAATTACGCTTGTTTAAATTACAATGCTAGGAGCAATTAACGGGTTTTCGGGAGACTGCCTACGGTTTCTCTTCCCTTATCCCAACCTCCCCCCCTCCTTCCCTCTCACTTAACTTGCCTGTCGACGTTGTCATCGTCACAGCTTGCAACAGTTTTTAATTTATGTTAATCAAAAGTTTAATATTTTAGCCGAGATTATATTCGTTTTATATATATACATATATATGCACCTGTATTCATAAACATTGTCAACGCTAAATGTGTAATTATCAAGTTTTCTCCCTTCCTTTCCTACCCCTTCCTGTTTTATCTTTCCTATATGTATACACCAAATTTTCAGGCGGAATTTCAGATTTTTTTTTTAGTCTCTAATAAAATTTTAAAATGTGGGACAGGATATAGGAATGGTGGGTGGAGGAGGGGGAGAGCAATAAAATATTTTATCAGTAGAGCAAACGTTTTTATAGTTGAAAAAGATACGTATGTACGTACACACATACTTATATACGCGGGCATGCGGTACAAGTCCACTGAGGGTCATTTCTGACATATCCTTCCCCTGCATTGCAGTTACCCATGATCGTTTGCACGTTCAGCTTTTTACTTTTTATTTTTCTTCTTTTTTTTTGTTCTTTATGTGTAATAAACGAAATTAGCAAACCCAAAGCATTATTTAAAAAATTTTTTTTTTTTTTTTTATAAATATTCGAATTATTTTAATTTTATAGAATTTTAAATTAAATGACCAGACATTAAGATTTGTTAAAAATTTTTAAAAGATAAAAGTGTTTTAATATTTTTACGATTATATTTAATTTAGTAAAGTTAACTAAAATAAAGTAAAATTTTGGTTCTATAGGTTCAATGCTTTGTGTTATTACATCAGCTTATGGATTGAGTTGCCCAGACAAATTTACTTTCAGTGTGTTCATCTTTGCATACATTTAACAAGCTTTAACTTTAACACAATCAAAGGAATTGTTGATATAGTTTTAGTCATTTAGTTTCCAATCTAAAGAATTTTAAGTATTTCAAAGTTCCTTTGGTTATTTCTGCAAACTCTATCAATAAGAACTGCTGTAACACTTATACAATCTCTCTTTGATAATTAATTAAATTATTAATTACAATTACAAATACTAATTAGGGCTTACAATTAGCTAGTAATTTTAACAAAAATTGAGTAGTAAGCCTGATAAGACTGATGTTATATAAAATTTTTTTTTGAGTTTAAGTAGATAAGTTCCGAGTGTAGTCAGACACGTTTATAAATTTTTTATATTTTCCTTCTAAAAGAATTAAAATAATCAAAATATTATAATAAACTTGATTAATGATATTTTATTTATTTTAATTCTTTTAGACGCTTTATTGAGCGTATTTCGGCGTATAAAAGCTCGTACAATGACTTAGTCGATAGATCCAGGAATCGAACTCACGACCTGTGAATTACAAATCCAGTACTCTTTCAACTATATCATCCCATAGCTTTCATAATCTAAATTATATTTTTGTAATATAAAATCTTTGAATTTAACAATTGGCATATACATTACTGATATCAAACGTAGTAATTACGTGAATATCAAATTGTATAACACACAGCTTTAAACCATCGCATTACATTTCCACATATCACGAGATGCAAAACTATCTATGATAATGAGAGACATAGATATGACGTATATAACCTGTAGAACATCTATTTTTAATGATTACCGATCTGTGTTCCACCATTTCCATGTTATAATATGTTACCACAAACTGAAATGAGCTGACAAACCGCATCACGGTAATCGTTACATTTTAATATTTACATTATATTTTTTATTTAAAAATGTAAAAGTAGAATTTTTTTATCGTATAATTTAATAGTATTTACAAGAAATATTAAATTTGTCAGATGGTTTTTTTGTGGCAAATACAATTCATAAAATAGCTTATGCTAAATTCATATATCTTTTTATATTTTATGAAAAAAGTAAAATGTTTTAAAAATTAAAAAAATTATTATAAATAAACTAAGGTAATGAGTAAATAGAATTATAAAATTATACATTATTTAGTACTTTATATTGACAAGAAACACACGTTCATTATGCTTTGTATAATTTTCATACTTGTTTAACACTGTTGACGAGTAGAAAAAAAGTTGGCAGAATACTAATGACAAAAATCTCATTACTACGCATACATGTAATATTCACAAACTTATGGCATACATTTGCTTTAATTATAAAAAATAAAAAAATCTTATTTATGTTTATTAATAGAAAATTTGCAAAAATATAATACTGACCTAAGTATGTTATAATAACATTTTCTCAAAAAATTTTATTTTCTTTCAGTTTGAGCTCATACATGCTTTTTTTTCTAAAAATTTTGAAAACTTTCCAGACGCTGTTTTCTTTTTTTTTTGTCAATAAGCGACAGACTTTATTTTCTTATTGTTTGGACAACTTCACATTTCTGAAAATATTGTTTCAATAACAATAATAACAAGACAACTGGTTTTTCAAGCGGTATAACACACTTGAAATCTTTCTTATATATATAGCGTTGTAGTAAGGGGAGGGGTTTTTAAAAAGCTCGTCGTCGTCGCTTCTCGAGTCTGCAATTTTCATAATAATAAAGTACTCCACTCTGCTGCTGCTGCTGGTGGTGCTACTAGAACGACGACCACGACTTCTTTACTCGGTACGGAAGCGCAAAGAAGAAAATTAGAAAAGCAAAAGGATTTTAAAAATTAAGCTTGAGCGTTGTCACGCAGAGAGGATAGCGTAAGAAAAGTAAGAAGAATAAGAAGAAAAAAAAAGTGTGCGCGTATTTTTTTTTTCTTTTCGCGAGACTGGGCTTAAGCCGACATGTATTATGTATGAAAAATTACAAAATTTGCGTATACTAAACTCGTTATAAATGTCAAAAAAAAAACAAAAAAATTAATGTCAACTGTACTATTATTTAAAAAAAAAAAAAGATCCAATGTCAAACAATTAAAATTCATCTTTATTCAAGATATTCTATTCAAAGCCACAAAAGCGTCAAGAATAAAATCTACAACAATTGCAAAGTCAATGATTCAATTGCAAGCTCAGTGACAAGTGGACAAGTGTATATTTTAAAATAGAACCCCAGCAGCAGACCACACATATATACACTCACTTACTTGTCTCTGCCATCGAGACTTAAATAGTATATAGCTACCGCTAACAGTGTGCCATTACTAATTCAGTTGATTGTGACAAGCTTCCGAGAAAGCAAGTGAAAATTTATGTACTCGCTGCTGTTAAGCCAAAAAAAAAACGAAGATGAAGAAGAAGAGAAAGATTATTTACACCTGAAATAAAACAAAACAAAAAGCAACGATACGGAAACTGATTCCTCTAGGAAAACCGGTAATATAGTGCACACAAGTTACTTGGTTAAGTTGAATCAACCGCATATTTATATACCTTATACATCGGTTAAATATAATTTTTTTTATTGCGGTATATGTCATAAGTAAACGTAATTGATCTCTGAGCTTACGATTCTAGTAGCAGAGCGAAGGTGTACCTATATATAGAGGAGATTATTGCAGCGCGAGAGACTGATGTATTAAGCGCAACTGCATTTGCTAGATAGAGATAAATCGACGAGTATAGTGTCAATCAAGTGTATAGTTTAAATGAGAGACGACTTTGGTTGTGATGGATTGCGGTGAGTCTGACAGGCATTGGACGACACGAGGTCATTTTGAGAAGCTTTCAAAACTTGCGACTGAGATGTGTTAGATGTTAGCAGGTATATAATAGAAAAAATATAAGGGGTGGATTAAGGTTTAGTTGCCTTGATCCTTATATTCTACTTTTCTAAGACTCTGGTAACATCTTGGCTTTTGTCGAGAACTATAGTCACTATCTTCGCTGACGAGACTGAAAAAGTATAGTTACTTTAATTCCTGAAGATTTTCTTTCTTTTTCTTTGGATTTTGTGAGACGTTGAGCTTTCAGTCTTTTAGATGGCTTTTCTTTTTCTTTTTCACCTATGTTACTTACAGGGGAGATATATATTCTTGAAATACGTGCTTTGCATATGTTGAGCTTTTCCGTATATTTTCTGCCAACTGTTCAATTGCAAGATTTATGCAAATTGGGAAGAAAGAAAAAAAAGAAAAATATTGTAGGAAATTGAATTCAATGATAATGTATCAATCTTATTTTTTTTTTTTTATCGTTGAAATGCAATTTTTGAAGCAGAGTGTAAAAGTTCAATAATAATAAAAGTTAGGGAAGTAATAATATTGGTGCGTAATATAAAACAACGATGTGATTGACTGCCGCACTCAATATTATTATTATTATTCGAAATACAAAATTGCGCGTTTTATACGCTCGGATGATGGAGGAATGCAAGCAATAAAATATACGCTTCGATAATCCAGACAAATTATGGGTAATGCATCAATTGATATTTTTTTTTCTCTTTTATAAAAAAAGAAAAATCGACCAGATGATAAGTAGCTATGCGATTTTTGGATGACTGAAGAAGAAATTTGCCAGATCAATGTGATAAAATCAAAATAATTTATAGTAAAACGATTGAATGAGTGAATTACCATAGATTAAATGTTTAATAATATTCAAAGCTTTACATTCCATTGTATCCAATAAGTAAACACAAGGCAAATTTGAAAACGTCAAATAAACCAATTTGACTAATAGATAATTCCTCATAAATCCGTTACTAAATACCCGAGCTCCGTAATGCTGAATTATTAAATCTTGCCTCTTACGCTTTCTCTGTCTCTCTCATGCGGCTTTGACGAATCCACTAAGCTGTAGGTTACTGCATTGTTTGCACAATGTGCACGAAGCACGTAATATTGCGGGATACCCAGTGGTTGCTACCACTGCCACTTAAATTGTACACATACACACACAAGAAAAAGAAGAAAAAAAAAAGATAATAGGAGGATGAAAATAAGAATAATAAGAGGTCAGTGTGTATGTAAAGAAGAAAGTTTTTCAATTCTTAACTAACAAAATAAAGAAAAAAAGGACTGTAAAATGTAATAATCTTATTTTTTTCGTAAATACTTTTCTTTTTTTTTTTTTGAGATACGTATAAAGTCGAGCTTTAAGTTTAATCATCAACCTAGTCACGGAGAGGACTTAGTCTTTATGGCTTTAGAGATTGGCTATAAAATTTTTGCACCTCTAGACAGTTTGAATTTAGTTTGTTAAAAAATCAAGATTAATTGTTCAAGCCCAATATGTTACTTCCTTTAATAATTCACCTACAGAATATGATTAATATTGAACATTTTTGATCTAAATACAATTTTCATATCCTACATTTATTTAAAAAAATGGAGTAAATAAATAAATAACAATCTGAAAAATACATAAATATTCATATGAAATGAAAAATAAATCAAATCGAGGTTGTAGTGAATTTATTATTATTTTTATTTGCAGAAAACTTTTAACAATACGTTATGCTTTTTGATGTTTGATGCAAACTCGTATACTGACGTAAAAAATATCAAAAATAGTATAATGTACATCAAATAGAGTAACATTTACGATAAAATTCAAAAATAAAATTTTTTTATGCATGATTAAGATCCATAAATCTTATTTTACGCAGTGTAGGATATTTCAATATGTCAAAAATATGATAGGAAAAAAAAGTAGTTAAAATGTAAGTATATGGGAAAAGAGTCAGTAAAAGCATTGTGTGTGTAATACATCAAAAAACGTAAAACTCATCTATGACTTTACAAGTCAATTTATATGCTGCGAACACCTGGATATTATTCACAGCAAAATTTTACTATTTTGCAAGCTTCATAAAATATACCCTACATCCTGTTTTCTTCGTACCCTTATGCTTTATACGTATGCATTGAGAATCAGATACTATTACATTAAAATTCAATTGAAAAATGAGCTTTCGATGAGCTTTTAAGATTTAAACATTTTTTTACAATCACGTGAATTGGATTCTCTTTCATCAAGAATCAGTTGATTTAAAATATTTTAGTTCAAACACATAACAATGTCACTGTTAAAGAGACAAAAATTCACTTCATACGTTTTATCAAATAAAAGTATTTTAAAAATTCGAATCTCATCGTTTTACTCTCTCGAGAGCTTTCAATAAAATTTAAAAAACTATGCATTAAAAGAATTCTAATCGATTTTTCAATACAAATCTCGTCTATGGAGTCAAATTCATAATAAACTAGTTAAAATTTTCAAAAGGTATTTAATATCTGTTAACAATCACGATATAATAGAAAAGAGAGCGAGAGAGTAGGCATTGAGAAGAGGTTGTTTTACACGCGCGTGTGTGTGTATATATTTTCTTGGAAATTCAGCCAGAAGTAATAGCGTTCGGCGGCAACATTTATGAGAAGCACGCGCTTGCTTAAGCTTTATGTAGGTAGCTTTTCGTGAAGCGCGAGCTTGCGGCTCCCATATAGTTTCAGTTAAAATGGAAGATATAACTTTTGCGCATGACTGCATACCTGCGAAGAGAGAGAGAAAGAGAAAGAGAGAAAAATAAAGAGGCTGCAGTATAACGGTACTCTAGTATGTATGGCATTCGATCTGCCGGTCTCGCGTTTCTGCTTTGCAAGCTCGCTCACTCTCTTTTTTCTCTCTTTCTCTTAGCAGCGCGTGCATGGTTACACTTTTACGGCTGGTATTTATGGAGGCACTATCAAAACTCGTCGTCGTGATTTTCGACGGTAGAAGGCATCATGGTTAAAGAGGGAGGAAGGGGGGGGGGAATATTTAGCCGAGATGCTTGTTTTTTACTCTATTAACTTTTATACGAATTTTTTTTAGAAACTGAGTGATGAGTTGGTTAAATAAATTTTTGTTTATTTTTATAGTTATGATATCCGAATTTTAATTTTTAGAATAATTTATTTTTTACGTTTACGTAGAGCTGTATGAGTAAATATTAAATGAAAAAGCTTTTGCCAAACGTTTATGGTTGGTATTACTAAAATGATTGGAAAAAAGAAATTGAAAAATTTAAATTATTCGATCTTGCTTATATACTACCTTTGTGAAATTGGTTAGCATAATATTTACAAAAGAGATGGTAGATTCGATTAGCTAGGTATAATAAATCACAAATATACCTATATACGGTATAACCTTTATTCGTAATTGGGTAACGTCCATTTAAATTTAATGTCATTTTTTGGAAAAATTCAATTAAGCTTAATCTATTTTAATCATATTTAAACAATCAAATTTGTTGTGATTGTTTTAAAAAGGGCTTAAGAGCTTGAAGCTAAAATTACCTATGAAAAAAAAATGAAGCTTTAAAAAAGCTGTGTAAGCTTTAATAGGTTTTCAATTACAACAACATATAGCTTAGGAGATTAATTATCCTTTGCTTTAATAGGAAATTTACTTTATAAATTTAATATCATTTTTCTTACAATTCAATTTTTTTTTTGTAACAAATTTAATTTGTTTTCAATTAAAACACCAATTTTCTAATGATACTTGAATAATTTAAAAATATAATTAACAAATGAAAGAAGAATGTTACGATTTATTTATAATAGTCTTACCAACTACCTCATTTATTTTTAAAAGGAAATTGGGAAAAATTCCGTTGATTAGCTGAAGTGCAATGATAATTAAGAAATGCTTGTCCAGTATAGCATAAATAAGTAGAGCTTGACACCGTACAACTCGACGACACTGCTCTCTTTTTCTTTTTAGCAATTACCGAAAAGGAAGTAAACCACGATTTACACACCATCCCTTCTTTTTTCTTTTATCCTTTTCACTAATGCAGCATCTCTCTTTATTGCATTGCTCACTCGAAAACCATAAAAGCTCGACACAAAAACATTTACCTACTTCTCTCTTTCTTTCTTTCTTTCTTCCTTTCTCTGAGATTTAATCCTTTTTCCTTTCATTTATTTTTAATGTTTATTTCGTATAGTTTAATAGTCCGCAAAACTTGAATAATTTGTTTTAGTAGATATAGATTTAAAAAAAGGTCAAACCACCAAAATGTTATTGTACTCGATTTTAAAATTGAGCTTTGGTATTCAGGTGACTTCGTGTAATAATATTACACAATATTTTTCTTTTTTTCTTTTTCTTTTTTATATATCGAAAGAAAATATCATTTGAGTTTTCAAAATGGGAATTTCTTCAAATAAGACAATATTATATTCACAAAATTGGCTTTGAATATTCTAATATTCGAAGGTAATTTCATCGAAATCAAAAATATCAAGCCATGTACCTTCTTCCCTCCCTGCAAAGGGAAAATATTTCCCAAAAAACAATCTTACCCACTGCAAGTATAGCATTATATGCAAAAATGTCTCTATATACACGAATGTATAAATATATAAAAGTAAACATTTGTATATATATAAACAGTCCAATATAAAGCAGAGATATACAGCGAAGCGTGAGTAGAAACAAAAATTCCACCCTTCTTCTTCTTCTGTTGCTTTTCTTCTTTTCTCTTCAATACACCGGCATCTCGCATCTTATGTTTCTTTCCTCCTCCTCCTCTTACAGTGTCTCTCGTTTTCCTTGACTCTTCTACCGTATTTTTCCGAAATGCACTTTACGAGCACGACAGACGGTGGCGGTGGTGGTGGTGGCGCGGCGTTTGGTATCTAACAAAAATCGCGTCGCGCAAGTAGTTCTATCTTGGCTTTTTTTTCTGGTATATGTAGAGAGGGAGGTGGGGAGCGAGAAAAAGAAAGGAAGAAAGATAGAAAAGAGAGATACTAATGCGGGTGGTGGTTGCGCCTCCAGCTTGTACCCTCGGTCTTACACAATTCCATTGTTCTTCCTTGCGCTTAAAAACGCGGAAGAAGAACAGTGAAAGAAAGAGAGAGAGAGAGAGAAAAAACTGAGTGAGCGAGAGAGTGAGATTGGGAGGGAGAGGACCGCGCGACTCATCAAGAAGTAGGTCGAAGTGCCATCCTCAAAAGCGTCACCCGCGTTGTCTTTTCCTTTATGCACGCGTCGTGAGAATTCATTGCGAGATAGAGAGAGAATACTGTGGTGTGGTGTGGTGAGAAGGGGAAAGGGGAAAGAAAAAACCGCCACGCGAACAGCATAAAAGCAACTCTACCTCTCTCTCTCTTCTAGTTCTCTAAGAAGGAGGAGGAGGAGGAGAAGGTGCAGACATTATTTTCTCGTACGTGTGCGTGTAAATAGGGGAAGAAAAAAAAAGAAGCTTAGAGGTAGGTAGGTTGTGGATAGGTTGTAAAAGGGGTATATATAAGTGGTGAGGGACGTGTACTAAGCGAGAGTGCTCAAGTGTTTGGAATTTTTTCGCTTGGTTCTTTTTCTCCTATTTTTTTGTTTTGTTTTCCTTTTTTTTTGAAAAAAAAAAAAGAAGAAAAAGCTAAGATTCGAAGAGAATACAGTTTCTTGCCTGTAGGCGAGATGGTAGAAGAGATATAGGGAAGAATGGCAAGGGACGAGAGATATTCTGGTATAGCGCACCACGTGCAGGGGAATTTTAAGCTCAGCTCTGAGAGACATCGTTTGACGCGACTCTTTCTCTCTTACCGAGAGGAAGGGGGGG